>CADEHL010000424.1:1737563-1890722 GCA_902827135.1 Harpagifer antarcticus | reverse complement strand
CGACACAGAATGTTAGCATGATGATGCTACAGCAAGGTGCTAGCATGGCTCTTAAGAAACATTATTAGAGATGATAAGTGTGATATTCAGAACAGTGTCATTTAGTGTAATTTGTAATATTCTTATATCTCTCTCTTTCATCCAGGCTGCCGTCTGATGAGCTCCATGGACCCCCTCTTCTGCATCTCTCTCCTGTTCCTGCATAAACTTCTCCCCTTCCTGTTGGCCCACTGAAGAGATTTCAACCAAAATAATGTCGACCTGCAACGTTCTCACTTTCTATACCAAAAACCAAACAGCAGTCAGAGGGGAGGAAGGGTCACAATAAAGCAATGTATACCATTGCAACAAATCACTGCAGGGAGGTGAAGCAGAGCGAAAAGGACTGAGCAGTCGGACAGAGGACACTGAAGGAAGCACAGCAGAAGGACGCTCCTCAGAGTCCAAACAGACAAGGAAGCTACATGACTGTCGGCCCAGCAGAGTGTGGAGAGGAGAAATGTGCTCCTGGTGAATGATGATAGCATCACCACTGATCCACACAGCCTCACATAGAGGCCACATGCAGCCTGTATTCTGCACCGCCTCATACACTCCTTTCTGTTGCAGCATTTCCATGATCACTTCAATGTGAGTCCTACTGCTGACATGTGTTATATGGAGACATGTGACTGTTATTTCTTTAATCAGCTGATACTTTTTCTGTAGCAATGTGAAGCTTCTTCATTATTCTGAACATCCTCCAGTGTGTCGGTCTGCTGTGTGTTCACCCCCTCCCGCACAAAAACAAACTCACTTTTGTTCTCATCGCTGTGTTCTAAAATGTGAACAACAAATAATAAGTATAAATAGCTGATATATTTTGATTAAGATAAGTCACATCTTACCATTGTTGTTGTTAATCACCTCTAATAATGTTTATTTTTATTAAATATATGGTGATCAAATTAAGACATTTCATTTCTATGAGACAAAAGGGATTTATTGGTGACTTGCCAACAGCCATTGAGATGAAGGTATATTGTTTTTGTAATAAAACGTAGATTTCAAAAGAGATGCATGGTGGAGGCTTTCTTTCATCACAGAGGGATATTCACAATCACACAGAGTAATAATAGTAAGTAAAAGTACACACTATGAAGGTAAAGTCGGTGTGATGGACTGAAGGGATGAAGCTGCCAAATAAATGACGGAACAATATTCACAGAGATGGAAAGTACTCAGATCTTGTACTTGAGTAAAAGGAAGTACCAGAGGGTAGGAATATTCTGTTACAAGTAAAAGTCCTGCATTCAAAATGTTACTTAAGTAAAAGTATTCAGATCAAAAATCTTTGAATTACGTTTCTACAATGCATAACCAGGGTTTGTCATTTAGAAATGGAAAGGAAAACGTATGCATACAAATGAAACAATGGTTTGTACTGGTTATATGTACAAAGGGGAAAATACAGAACAATGGAAAACACAAAACAAACAATGTAATCCCTACATTCACTGCCAGTGTGCCTCATACACACGAATATTCACCAGAATTATCGTTAAATGGATATATATTTGCATGTAATACATATGCATAAACATACATGCAACATACACAGATACACATCTACTGTATTCATACACACATACATATGCTGCAGATAAGCAATACCAATAACGGATAATTTCACAGTGTGTAATGTATTTCAAATAGGTCCCCAGGCTTCCTGAAATGTCCTGTTTGAGTGTAGAAATTATTATCTGATCTTTTCCAGATTCATGCAGGAGATTACGTCCATCAACCACTGTGAGTGAGTGGGCGGGACACTGTCTCTCCACTCAAGCAGAATGGCTCGACGAGCTAGGAGGAGAGCAAAGGACAGAGATCAGCGTCGTTCTGCTTAAATGCATCTCCTTTCCTATAACCCCAAATATGGCAGCCAGAGGATTTGGATCCAGTTCAGTACTGAACACCTGGGATAAAGTTTGAAAGATCTCCTTCCAGTACATTCAAAGGCGAGGGCACAGGACCAGTACATATGAATGAGAGAGGATTTTTGCATTTGTCACAGTAGGGACTAATGTCAGGGTCCATTTTGGATAGTTGGACTTGTGAAATAGGAGCTCTATGTACCCACTTTGAACTGAATTAAGCAGTTGCACATAGATCATTTGAATTAACCCGTTTACGTACAGAAGTCCATGTATCTACTGGAAGAGAAAAGCCCATATCCACATCCCTTATGGGCTCAGAACAGTCTCATAATACACACATGCACACAAAAGGATTCACATTTGTATTTCATGATCCGCAAAATGATACACACTTGTATTTCCGGATCCACACTTGGTGTTTTTCAATGCACACACAAGTGTTCGCATTTCATATACATGTAAATAAAATCCAAATACGAAAAAAGTTTTACTATGTATTTTGATCCTCACTAGGGATGCTCCGATCGATCGGTCACCGATCGAGATCGGCCGATACCACTTTCTAACCGATCGATCGGTGCTCTCTAACATGGCGATCGCGAGAGCCGATCGCATGAAGTAAAATACATGACACTTTTCTCTGTGTGCGGCAAAACAAGCTCGCCAAAATGGCTTCAACCGGTTCTGGCAGTATTTTAAGGGTGTCCGAAAAAGACAGTAAAATAGAGTATGCAACGTGTGTGAAGCAGAAATCCTGCAGCTCCGCCCGCCGGACCGGTAAGCGCATCGAAACACAACAAACACAGGGAGAAATTACGGTAGCAAATCACCCGTTCTTACGACCAGAACTATTAACGGGATACAAACCGGAGGAACCAGGCATGGAGGGAGGTGGCAGAGACAGTGGGTGAAACTGGTAGGTTTTCGCCTGTTTGGGGAGTTTATATATATATATATATATATATTGCTCGCATAAAATCCCTGGGGTTTTTTGCTTTGTATGTCGGGGGCGGGAGATTCATGTGATTGGTTGTTGGTCGCGTTGCTCGCAAAAAATCCGCCCAGCTCCAAGATTTTTGAAAAAAAGCTGCTGTGTGGACGTACCGTAAGAGTTAGACCTAATACATTTAGCTATTTTATCTACCTCTGGAACAAGCTAAACTAGTCATTATAATATATGTATTCTTCATTGTCGGGTCACTCATTACTGGATCAGTGAGCTGCATGAGATACTGACAGGCTGTCAGGAGAGGGAGAGAGGGGGAGAGAGGAAAAGAGAGCGCTTCCGCTCATTTCTCCATGTTATTATCCAAAGTGAATGTAAACTTGAATAATGTACATCATTTGAATGTAATAATTAAGTTGATTGTTTGTGGAAGCTCCAGTGAATGAGCATTAACTGAGTTTTAAATCTTCCATTTAAAGTGATGTTTAAATCTTCCATTTAGGCCCCGCCCACTCGATCGGATCGGCGATCGGTATCGGCCGATACTGATTCCGGCGATCGGCGATCGACCCCGAAATTGGCGATCGGAGCATCCCTAATCCTCACATATTGTTTTCCGTTTAAAACCTCTGAACCTGCAAACACAAACCGCTTTCTGTGCACGGATCGCTGTGCATTTCGTGTGTGGGTTTTTTGAGACTCCCTGACGGTCAGCCGATTCGTACTTAGCCAATCAGATGTCTCCTCAATTCCAAGCCAATCATATGAGCACGCCCCCACGAGGGAAGATGTATTGCGTTCATGACGGAGAGCTTCATGTACGCATGTTGCGCTGTCCGGTCCATGGAGCCTGCCTGCAGGCGCTAATCTCAGGACACCTCCACTCTCAGTACATTGCCACTTTCTGAACAGGAAATGCACGCAAATACAAGCCTTTATATTATATGGTACAGCGCCACTTTCCGAACCATTGATGAATGCTTATGTACACAAAAACGGCAGGCAAAACTGTTTTAAATGTGTGTTTCCTGTGTGGCGAATACAGCTGCTTTATTTATGTCTGTATGAAGTTGTTGTGAGTGTGGAGGGAGTAACCTGTGTTTTAAAGCAACCTGTTTCTGTATAAACTGCTTCAACAACTATAACCTTGGCCCGATATATCTTAGGAGCCAATAGTCTTGGGAAAAGGAGGGAGTCTGTAAAATGTATGCTTGGGAAAAAGAGGGAGTAGCGCTAGGTGCAAAGAAAAAGATTGTTATGTTCACCCAATGAAATTTCACTCCATGAAAACGGCCCATTAAAACGGCCTTGGACTTATCAGTGCCAGACTCCGAATTTCTCACGCTCTGTTCAGGAGTGGAAGACTCTGTTCCCGGGCAGCAATGGCTGACTCTCTCTGATTCGCTCAGAAGTTAAACGAATGGAGAACTACCAACTCACTGTCTAGCGCCCGCCCAGGAGTGAAGCAACCAATTAGAAATATGAAGGGAGGAGCAACCTACACAACTCCTCCCCCATAAACTGTACGTAAGCTGTCCGATATTCATGCTCGGCACTCTTGTTCTGACTGGCTGTCGTGGTACGTTTATCACACAGTGGTAGAACTTGAGTCCAGAGTACTCTGTATTTTGTATTGTTGCTTTTACCATTAAAACAGATTATTGTTTTGTTCTTTATCCCGGTGTTTGAATCCTTCTTCCTTTAACTGACCACTCATCAACGCACGGCGCGAAGCAGAGGTGAACCTTCCACCACCACCATTGGGTGGCGCTGCAACAGTTTGCCGGTTCAGAGGTTTTAAACAGAAAACAAATATGTGAGGATCAAAAATACATATGTAAAACTTTTTTCTGTATTTGGATTTTATTTACATGTATATGAAATGGAACACATTTGTGTGTGTGCATTGAAAAACACAAGTGTGGATCCGGACATACAAGTGTGAATCCTTTTGCGGATCATGAAATACAAGTGTGAATCCTTCTGTGTGCATGTGTGTATTATGAGACTGTTCTGAGCCCATACATCCCATGCTGCCCTGAGCTTATCTGTGGAGAGACACCTTAGATCTGACACGTTGTTATAGAAGGCAAGGCAAGTATATTTATATAGCACCTTTCAACACAAGGCAATTAAAATGGCTTTACAGAAAATGGCATTTAAAATCAGTTATTAAAAAGAAAAGATAATAAAATAAACATTAAAAGAACAAATACATGGATAAAAGTTACAGTGCAGTTTAAGATGTGAATAGTTCAATTAAAAGCAGCAGCAAAAAGAAAAGTCTTCAGCCTGGATTTAAAAGTAGTCAGAGTTGCAGCGGACCTGCAAGTTTCTGGGAGTTTGTTCCAGATATTTGGAGCATAATAACTGAACGCTGCTTTACCATGTTTAGTTCTGACTCTGGGGACAGAAAGCTGACCTGTGCCAGAATACGTGAGAGTTCTGGATGGTTCATAATTTAGCAAGAGGTCAGAAAAATGTATTTTGGGCCTAAACCATTCAAAGCTTTATAAACCAACAGCAGTATTTTTGAAATATATTCTTTGACACACAGGAAGCCAGTGTAAAGACTTCAGAACAGGAGTGATGTGATCCACTTTCTTAGTGTCAGTGAGGACTCGATCAGCAGCGTTCTGAATTAGCTGCAGCTTTCTAATAGATTTGTTAGTGAGACCTGTAAAGACACCATTGCAGTAGTAGAGTCTACTGAAGATAAAAGCATGGACACGTTTTTCCAAATCCTGCTGTGACATTAGTCTTTTAATCCTAGATATGTTCTTTAGGTGATAGTAGGCTGATTTAGTAATTGTTTTAATGTGACTGTTGAAACTCAGGTCAGAGTCCATGACTACACCTAGATGTCTGGCTTTATCTGTTGTTTTGAACATTGCAGACTGAAGCTCAGCGCTATACGAACTTCTACTTTTATACGTTCTGCCTTGGCTCCAAAAACCATTACCTGGGGTGAGTTTTATCTTTGTTTAATTGGAGAAAGTTCTGACACGTCCAGTCATTGATTTGTTCAATGCACTTACTCAGTGTTTGAATCGGAGCATAGTCTCCTGGTGAAATTGTTACGTAAATTTGTGTGTCATCCGCATAGCTATGGTAACTTATTTTGTTGTTTTTCATTATCTGAGCCAGTGGTAGCATGTAGATGTTAAAGAGAAGAGGCCCCAAGATGGAGCCTTGAGGAACCCCACATGTCATATTTGTCTATAGAAACAAAGTTTGTTCTGTACTTTAAGTTAACAGTCGGATGAGTGAGTATCAACATGCGTATAGAGAGGGTCACTCAACAGCCACGGCATTGACACAAATGACAGATCAATGGATGAAAGAGATTGATGTGAAGAAAATGGTGGGAGCAGTACTATTAGATTATAGCGCTGCCTTTGATTTGATAGACCATAGAATTTATCTTGACAAATTGGAGTGCTATGGTTTTGCCTCAAAGGCGATATCATGGCTAGTAAGCTATCTATATAACATAACTCAAAGTGTATACTTTAATGGCAGTATCTCTAGTGCTAGATGTGTTGCAAGTGGAATTCCACAAGGAAGTTCACTTGGTCCTTTACTCTTCTCAATCTTTACAAATGATTTTCCATTGGCTCTTGAAAAAGCACAAGTCTCTATGTACTCGGATGACACGACAATATATACACAGGCTCCCACAATCGGTGAGATAACTGATATTCTGAACAAAGAACTGAAAACAGTAATGGAATGGGTGACCAGCAACAAATTAGTGCTCAACATTCAAAAAACTAAAAGTATTGTATTTGGCACAAATTACGTACTAAGGTCTAAACCGCAGTTGAATCTGATGCTGAATAACGTAGAGGTTGAGCAGGTGGAGGAAACAAAGCTCCTGGGACTCATCCTAGTGAACAATTTATCATGGACGAAACACATAGAGTCAGTGGTGGCAAAGATGGGGAGGAATATATCTGTCATCAAGAGGTGCTCAGTGTTTTTACCACCGCAACTGACAAAACAAGTCATTGAGACTCTAGTCCTTTCACAACTGGACTACTGCTCAATGATCTGGTCAGGGGCAAACAAGAGGGATCTGGGAAAGCTGCAACTGGTTCAAAACAGAGCAGCTCGGCTTGCCCTTAGGTGTACACCAAGACATAATGTAATCAAAATGCATGTCAAGCTCTCCTGGACATTAGTCATAGAGAGGCTGATGGTATCACTCCTTGTCTTTTTGAGAAACATAAATGAGCTGAAACATCCAACCTGTCTATATAAGAAACTTACACCTAGCTCTAAAATCCATACATATAAAACGAGACATGCCACAAGAGGTTGCTATCAAATCCCTAAAGCCAAAACAGAGTCTATGAAGAGCACAGTGCTGTATAGAGCCATGGCTGCATGGAACACACTGCTAGATCAGATTTCTAAAGAAACAACTAAAGCTTCAAAAGACGATTGAAGAGGCATCTAGAAGCCCAAAGATTGTAAATTACACAAGCAGCAGACAGGTTATGGTAAACATACAGCAGCACACCGATTCATATAGGTTTTTTAAACACATGCCAAGGAAATGGGGAATCAGAAAATAAGCTGTATGTGATGGTTGATACGAAAGTCACTGTTTGAAGGAAAATTGACGCCGTACACGATTTGTATCAATGTCTTGTAATGTACTGTCAAATGTCCTGTTTTATGTTATTTGTGGACCCCAGGAAGATTAGCTGTTGTTATGCACCAGCTAATGGGGATCCTAATAAAATAAACAAATAAACAAAGTAGGGTTCAAACCAATTTAGAACTGTTTCCGAAAGTCCCACTCAGTTTTCTAGTCGGTTAATATAATATGATAATGTAATATGTTGTGGTCAACTGTGTCAAACACAGCACTGAGATCTAATAATACTAACACTGAAGTTCTGCCACTGTCTGTGTTTAAGTGGATGTCATTGAAGACCTTTACAAGAGCAGTCTCAGTGCTGTGGTTTGGACGAAAGCCTGACTGGAACACATCCAAACAGTTGTTTAAATGCAAGAAGTTACTCAACTGTTGAAAAACAACTTTTTCAATGATTTTACCTAGAAATGGCAGGTTTGATATGGGCCTGTAATTGTTCATTACTGAAGCATCTAGATTATTCATTCATTATTCATCAGTGGTTTAATGACTGCAGTTTTCAGGGCCTGTGTAAAAAATAACTGAGTGAAGAGATGTGTTTACTATATGAAGTAGATCTGAGGCCATGCAACAAAAAACATCTTCGAAAAATCCTGTTGGAATAATTTCAAGGCAGCAGGAGGAAGATTTCAGAAGTTGTATAATGTCCTCCAGGTTTTTATCATTAATCTGATGGAATTGTGTTTGAATTGATGTTAGGTGGACATAGGGACAACACATTTGGTGTACCTAATGCAGAGGCACGGACTGCTTGTCTGATTTTCTGAATTGTGTCAGTGAAGAAGGAGGCAAAATCATTGCATGCCCTGGTGGATAGAAATTCAAAGGCTAATTAGTTAGTCTGTTGACGGTAGCAAACAAGGCACGTGCGTTGTTTTTGGTAATGATGTCAGAGAAGAAAGACTGTCATGCGTTTTTTAATTATAAAGGCCAAGTCTCTCTTTATAGATTTCAAAGTGAACCTGGAGATTTGTTTTTCGCCACCTACGTTCAGCTTTTCGACACTCTCTTTTTTCTGTTCTCAAGCAATGGCATCTATAACATGTTTAATTTTTTTATTAAAATGATCTACTAGCTCATTTACTGAGATCTTAGCAGGGGCAAGTGTGGAAGAAAAATTCTGAGTAAACATTTCCCTCGTATTTTCAGTTAAATATCGCTTTGTGGTTACCTCTTTTTGAACATTTTTGTGAACAGAAATAGAGCTCTCAAATAAAACACAGGAATGATCAGAGAGTGCCACATCAGTCACCACAACCTTAGAGATATTCAGACCCTTTGAGATAATTAAGTACAGAGTGTGCCCCTTATTGTGCGTGGGCTCCATCAAATGCTGAGTCAGGTCATAGCTATCAAGAACACAAAACAGTTCTTTAGTCCCTCTGTCCTGGGGGTTGTCAACATGGATGTTAAAATCACCAACAATGACTAAACGGTCAAAGTCAATACACACTATAGACAGCAGTTCAGTAAAGTCATCAAAAAAGCTTGCACAGTATTTGGGTGGTCTATAGATATTTAGGAACAGAGCTTGAGAGGAGCATTTCAGCTGAAGGGCCACATATTCAAAAGAAGCAAAGTTCCCATAAGATGTCTTCCTGCATTGAATGGAATCATTGAACAAAATAGCAACTCCACCTCCTTTCTTATGCATTCTTTCCTGACTCATAAAACTAAAGTTGGGAGGGGCTGATTCGATAAGAACAGCTGCACTATTATTTTGTTCAATCAAAGTTTCCGTTAAAAACATAAAATCGAGATTGTGCTCAGTGATAAAATCATTGATTAAAAATGTTTTTCCTGCCAAAAACCTGACATTTAATAAAGATAGTTTAAGTTTGTTAAATACACTATCAGTCAGGTTTTTTGTGTCACGCTGTGGCTGACATGGAATCACTGCTAAATTTGATAAACTCACAAACGTTTGAGCACTTCCTGTTTCTAAGCTGATTCACCGCTCTTAATCTATTGCCTATCAACACAGATATCGGCAAAGCTACAGGCTTTATACATATCAGTAAGAGTTTGTTTTGCGTTTTGTACACACACATCCTTATCAGGCTTTGGAGACTGCATATGCTTTCTTGAAGGGAGGGGAGGTGGTTGACGTAGGCACGGTGATGGAGACGGGGGAGATGGTGCGCGTCTCTGCTTCGGTGATTTTGGTGGGCGTTGTTGAAGGGCGGGGGTAAAGGACATGCTGTTGCCCTGCGTATCGCCTTAGTTTGGTCTTTGAACTCCAGGAAGGAATTGGTGCCAACCCTCTGTATCTCCTTCGTGTGTTCCGCGATCTCCAGGAGGGTGGGCGAGGGTGAACGGAGAGTAGAGAGAGCTGTGGGGTGAAGGAAGAGGATCCTCAGAGGTGATAGAGGGGGTGAAGGGCGGTGGAGACTCCTCCATTTGTCTCCCATAATCAAGACATTCCTCAGGCGGGTGCAGTGATAGATTTTCAAGGTTTTCTGAGCGATGTGTTGTGTCTTTCTCTTGTTTTGATTCCTCTTGTTGCTTGTCCTTGGCAGAGGGAACAGATTGATGACGTAGGCAGTTGAATACGTTAGAGATAAACAATTTCACTCCTGACTTGTTCACGCAAAATCCATTTGCCTTAAAAAGATTAGACCCTCCAGAAAAACGCAATTCTGCGATCGCAGAATTTACCGCATAATCAGCAAAATGGCGCAGATTTTTTAAAGACCGCATATTTAAAGTTGAGAAAAAAAAAAGTTAACTCGTCTTGACGTGAAGTAGTGATGATGATCATGAGGCCATCAGCTCGCGCATCACAGAAGGTAAACAACACCGTAGAGCAGGCGTCGGCAACCCCTGGCACGCGTGCCAGCATTGGCACGCGGCACCATAACCAGTGGCACACTAGGAATAAGTGTGCAAAAATATTTAAATTGTATTTTCGGATCCTGAACGAGACCGCTCAGCTCTGTAAGCCAGTTCAATGACCTCTACATTCTATAAAGTCAATTTGACTTAACAGTGTGAGTTGTGATGTGTAATGTTCTGGAACTTTCTATGGCCTCTTAACATGGCAATAGTGATGACATATTCCTGCCCGGTGAAAATAGTCCCGGTCTCATAGTTGTTTTCATTCATTGAAGGCATTTATACGGAGCCCCTAAAGGGACATGGGAAGACAAAAAAAAAAACAGAGAGAGAAAAAAAAAGTCAGGATAACGGGTTTGTATCTCGTGCGCACGCGAATGTTTCGCGTGCGCACGAGAAAGTATCTTAAAAAAAAGTCAGGATAACGGTTTAAGGGACATAAAAAAAAATTATGAGAAAAAAAATAAAGTCAGGAAAACGGGTTCCTTTCTCGTGCGCACGCGAAACTAATCCGTTATCCTGACTTTATTTTTTAATCCACTTCCTATTAACCAGTGCGCCAAGGAGGAAGTGCAGCACACAGTAGACCAACATTTCAATGCAGACTTGTATGTATACGTTTTGAAATGACAGTGGAAAGGTGTATTTTAATCTCGGACTTCGCCTAAGGACATTACGGTCCTGCTTGCAGGTCGTCACCGTTACATTCTCTCAGTATTTTCAGGTAGCTCATCCAAATCCAACCCATAAACAATGGCAGGGGAGGTGGACATATTCACGTTCCTGAAAAGGCGAAATATACCCGATAATATCGTCAATCAACTGAAAGATGACAAGGTACGTTATTCTGCTGTTTACCTGTTGCATGCACTTACAGCTAAATGTAGAATTACACTGTTTTTAGCCTATAGGCCAATTTGTTAGCCTAATTTAGCTAACTTGCTAGTAGCCTATAGTAACGTTGTTTAAATGTCTTCTGCTTTCTCCAGATCGACATTAACGTCATAAATGTCATGACTGATGAGGAGTTGGGGAAATATATCGAGAGATATGGTGACCGACTTGCACTCCGAGCCTTTTGTCGGCAAATAACGGGGACAAACGAAACAACTGTTAAATCGGGAGAACGAACAACAGTTAAGTCATCTCTCATGGAGAAAATAAGAGTCAGACTACAGGGAAAAGGGGAAAAGGCAGACCCTGATATCGGCCCTGGTGTTGGAAATAAACATGCTTCCAAAGACTCACGGAGGGTGGAAATAGGATGGCTCAACTTTCAAAAAGGGAAATATTACCAGGTCCGTACAAGACAGGGAGGTGGGACACGGCACATGTCAGTCCAGAAAACAATGACCATGGAGGAGCTACTGGATATTGGCAAAGCCTTGTTTTTTCCAAATGGGAAGTCTGCCAAAGGAACGCTGAAAGACTTCAAGTTTGACGTTCGTGATTTTAGTCACTGCCCAGTACCCCTTGAAAACACTGTGCAACAGCTTTACGATCAAACCAAACTACGAATGCTGCGCATCTACACCTGCTCCAAGGAAAAGGATAAATAACTTTCTCCTAAGGATACCACAATAATGCTCTCTGACTCTGACACATCTTCGGACTTCGAGCCCACAGACCATGGGCCAATCAAGGTGTGCTATTTTTGTCTTTTTCCACTTTTGTATTCAGTCAAAAACGTATTGTTGTGGAAGTCTTTAGACATAATTGTACTAAACAGGTGAAACCGTTTGTTTGGAATGTGAAACTTCAATTAAAGTACATACAAGTAATATATAGCATATGTGTAGGTGCACTATTTAACTCTAAACAAATATGAAGGTGGCCCATTTCAAAATGTAAGGTTTTTAAATGTGAACGTATTTAGTGTAAGCCGATTACCTGCACATTCACGTCTTACCCCGTTTTTTCTCCAGATATATCTATTTACTAAATGTAATGTGCAATCCATTTGTAACATTAAAAAATCCTAAAAAGATAAATATATCTATTGATTTTCTCAGTCGGAGTAATAGTTGAGTTAGAAGAGCTGCTCAGATGTATAAATATTGGCTATTACATTTCTATTCACAATTCAAAAAATGTATTTAATTGAACAGCTCTCCAGTCTATACAAGTCCATCATCTGATAATCTGCTCATTTCATTTTTAGACCAGGAGAAAGCAGAGACTGTCTGTGAGGAACCAACCTAGGAGATATCATCCCTCGAGGATCGGAACAGATCATCCAGTGCATCACATTGAGAGATCCTCAGATTCAGATGAAGAAGTAAGCCTCTGTATAAATTGTGTCATTTTTACAACTACAATTGGTTGATGCAGGAATTTGAAAAGAGCAGTATTGCTTTGAAAATCTCCAACATGTTCAAACATTCAATGTGGCTCTTTTTGAAAACCCTAGAACTATATACTTTTAACTGAAATCAGTTTGAACTGACATTTTTCAAACAGTTATTCAACCAAGCATGTCATTTTATCTAACTCTGAAGAAGGATGTACAGAAACGGTTGATTGATGTTGTTGATATGGCCCTCTAGTGGCATTTAGGTATCATCTACAGGTGACAACAGCTTAGTTTAGAATAAATCACAGGTGTAGTGTAAAATAATACGAAAATGGGGTTGAAGAGACTGCATGATTTTGTTCATCAACAAATCAAAGTTAATTTAATTTTAAATGTAAACTCCCAACTACGTTTATTGAAATTAGTAAAAAATGTTGAGATTAAATCAATCACGGGTGTATTTGTGTATCAATGAATGTTATTTCATCTGATCATGCATGAATAACCACTGTTATAATGATAACTTTATTATTTTTTTCATTTAATTTGACCTAGACAAGAGAATCAAGCAGACCACCAAGACTTGCCCCTCCTGAGATGATTACCACAGAAGTCATGTCTTCTCCATCTTTGGATGATGCTGGCAGTAATCTTTGTCAATCCAGGAGCAGGCATGCATCTCAAGAGGACTGTTTGTTTCCTGCCTCAAACCAAGATGCAGACGAGTCAGACTCCGCTCTTGCCCTTGCCATTCATGCATCTATGGAAGACTTTGAAGTACAGGTTGGACCTATTTCTGGATATTATGGTGATGATCAGGATGACACTCTTCCCTGGAATCCACATCACCTCAACTCTTTGCAGGTATATTGTAGGAATACGTGTTTTGTAATAATGCTGCAAAGTGTTACTTTTGTATTAATTAAAAAGAAATCATCAAATAATGTTTTTGTCTATAAAATGTCCAAAAAAGAAAAGAATTGCTATTACAAGTCCACACAGCCCAAGCTGATGTCTTAGATTACTTGTTTAGTCCAACCACAATTCAACAGTTGAAAGATATTGAGAATATGTGAGATAAAACATAAAAACATCATATTCAGACCCACAGAATAATTAGTGCTTTTGCATGAAAAATAATTAGCTGAATTGATGCATTGCTTGTCAGGTTGAGGATTAATTGTCTGTCAACTAATTTATTCACTTATCAATTTGTAATCACACCTAATTAAAACGTGTTTTTATCTTTCAGCATTCAACACTGAATGACGATGCAGCATCACCAAGGGGATCTGAAAAAGAAGTCCACTATGTGAAATTCAGACGGGTAAACATAGTTCAGGATGTTCTAAATGTCTTCATGGATCCAAAAGTAATGGAAGTGCAACTGATAATGGAGTTAATAAATGAGAAAGCTTTGGACGGTGAGGGGGTCTCAAGAGAAGTGTACTCCGCCTTCTGGGAGCTTTTTTTGCAACAGTGCGAGGGGGAAGATGAGCGAGTGCCCAGACTGCGTCCAGATTATTCGGAGAAGGAATGGCAAGCTGTTGGTAGAGTATGGATAAAAGGATATATGGACCACAATATCATACCAATCAGACTGTCACCAGCTTTCATTCTGTCATGTTGTCAAGGAGTCAGTTCTGTGGATGAAGAACTTTTGATGATGTCCTTTTTGAGATATCTTTCAGTGACCGAGCGAGAATCAGTTGAGAAAGTGCCAGAGGGAAACCTGGAAGAAATAGATGAGGAGGACTTACTGGACCTCTTTTCACGAATGGGCTCACACTGTCTGCCCTCTAAAGACAACATACGGGCTGCAATTGTAGTCATGGCGCACAAAGCTCTTCTTCAAGAGCCAAAGTTCATCATTGACTGTTTCCACTCCATTATTCACAATGCTGTGCCGAGGCTATTAACAAAAGAGAGCATAATGGAACTGTATGAGAATAAGAGGCCAACAAACAGGAAAGTTGCCCAGATGATAAAGCCGTCAAATGAAAGCCTAAATCCACAGGAACAGGCATCCCTTACTTACCTGCTACGGTATGTGAGAAGCCTTGACCAAAGAAAACTGGAGATCTTCTTGCGCTTCTGCACAGGGTCCTCTGTGCTATGCAAGGACAGCATTGAAGTGACTTTTAACAGGTTGTGTGGGTTAAGTCGCAGGCCTGTGGCACACACATGTGGGGCAGTACTGGAGTTGCCATGCACTTACAGCTCCTACCCAGATTTCCGTGCAGAGCTAGACAGCGTCCTGTCCGGTGATTGCTTTACAATGGATATGCTGTAGTGGTTGCAAGGGACATTTCGCTTTCATATTGGCACTTTGAATCCTGTGGCATTTGCTGACATGAAAGAAGTTCTACATATTGCATTTAGCAGCTAAATACTGTTGCTGTTCATGCACTCAGGTTAAGTGTTTATGACTGACATGTCCAACACGTAATGCATTCAAAGTTATTTTCCAAACTTAAAATATATTTTACCCTTCATTTTTAAAAACTCCATGGCACCTTATACAAGTTCCATGTATTGCAAGTTGATGAAGGGAGTAAAAACACAAGTATATTCAAAATTGTGTTGTTGAATAGATTCATTCTTTTTACAGTAAGGTTCTTTTTCTATAAGGATTATTTCCAGTTTTTGCCAAATTAGTTTACAGAATGATAAGCACACGGTTCAAAAAGTCCTTTCAGCATAGAGCTGATGCCTGTGCCAAAACTTGTACTGTACCAATACAAGAAACTGAAACAAGAAACATATTTGGCCTTGTTTTGTTTATTTGAAGCTTTTACTGTAACAATTGTAATCCATCATTGTTCAATAAAAGGTGGAATTTCTCATTGATCTCATCCCTATTGTTTTTCCTATGTTCATGTGTCACCTACCTAATAACTGATGTAAAGGCAGCATATTATTACATCTATTATTACAGTCCTATACACAACAAAGTGTCTACTTCCATTAGCACCATTAAGAAAAGGCAATATTCTAATGAAATTCCTCTTATGCAAGTATACATATATTTCCTGATAAACAATGACAAAGATATTACTGTGACTTCCCAACAAAATACCTCGCACAGCAGTGATTCTAGAGCAGTCACTTCTGCAGGTGCTTAAAATAAGTAATGGTGGGTACATATGTAGTTCCAAAATGTCAATCTGAAGAAATTCCTTTACACAATCCTTTTCTTGCCACTATGCTTATTTTTTGTACAATTATTAAACATCTTTGACTATACATTCAGTTCAACTAACCTTCAATACTCAGAGGGGTGTCTGGGGTTATTATGTTTCCTTATTTATAGTTCACCTGTCAGATAACATGAACACCAAGTATATACACTCCTGCTTCAAAATTCACTCACAAATGTAAAAATAAAATGTGATCAATTGGTTTCATTTAGTTATTTTCAAATGTAGTTTAATCTCAAATCACAGAGAAGATCGGATTGTATTCCTTAAATCCAGGTACAAATCCAACGCTTGATAAGAATCAGCAGGAAGATTCAACTGTGACTCCATCATCAGAAGGTTGCAGATGTCGTAGATGTCTGTGTCACATGGCACTGCTGGTCTGAATGTGCAGTTACTCCTACACAGCTGTGCGTCTGCTCCTTCCACTGGGGAAATGCAGTCCTCAGTTGTGTAGAGTTCTGGGAACATGTACATGACTTTGGGCCGACCGCTGGGTACTCTGTCATTCTTTGATGGTCTGATGACATGTGAATCCCACACACAGGTGGTCTCATCCAACTCGTCCTGGAAAACAGTTGATAAGGTAGTCTGAAAACAAGTTCACTGATATCAGTTATACAATTTGATATTGTCATGAGGTAATTAGATGAGAGGGCTTTAAATAAAAAAAGGTTATTTTTTTGATAAACAAAAAGGGAAAAATAAAGTTAATTCATCTTAATAAACAACCACATTTTCATTGTATGATGAAACTATCAGTAGAAGTATGATTCCTGTTTTTATACTCAGGTATCTCTTCTATCATACTACATACATTCATTTGCATCCATTAACATTCTTTTAACATCATCTTGAAATTGATATTTATCGTGCCTGACTTCAAATAATAATAATTAGAATAATAACAATAATAGCAATGATAGTGATACTTATTATTATTTATATTGAAAATAATAATAACAACAAGGTTGCAGCTAGAGATTAGGCGGACAACGGTTCTCTTTCTTCACTCGTCACAACTTTATGGTGTTGTTCCACAACGAGTAAACCTAGAAGAAACACTTATTCTCTTGCCTACACTGCTCTGCTGATTCGTACAATTTTACTACTGTTTCTTCTCTTGTTTACTCACACCCTGTGGCGAACAGTAGCAACAACAACAACAACATTTCCAAATGAATAAAGCTTAGAACACAATGCTTTTTGCTTGATGTATGTTTCATGTGTTGTTTTAATAGAAAAGTGTGTTGGGACTAGCTTAATTGTAATTATGCACTGATTGATTGATAGATAATAATTTCATAATATTTTCTAAATTAAGAAATCTGCTTTCCTCCTAAATCGATATGCAATATCTGTTTATTGAAATGCAATAACAACATATGTAAACTCAGCCATATTCATAAAAACAGCCATGCAGTGTCTGCTAATTAGAGAATATATACATCATATGCTTTGTTTTGTGTAGAGAAGGTCGTTTGTGTTCAATATAAAAACATGTCAGTTATACTACATGTGTAGCTTACCTGAATGATGCCCATGAAACAGAACTGAAGTACACTTTTGTCCAAAAATGCACCGTCGAATAGACCCCGGTTCTTCAGATCTGTAAACATACAGATGTAGAACTCCATTGACTCCCTCCGGAGGAAACCCCACCAACTTTCTATCCTCTGGTTGGCCGTGCTTGCCCCTTCGATGTAACTGTCAATAGCAGAGCCGTCCTGTATATTGCGTCGGACAAAACGCTGAAAGTCCCTGACTTTAACATTTTCTGTTCCCTTGTCGCCTCTCACAATCCTCGGACAACCTCCCAATTTCTCGACAGCCTCAATGTAGTAACCTCCAACAATTTTCGGGTCGCTGCTTGTGGTGAATGCATTCATCCAAATGATTTTTCTTGAAAATCCGTCAATGCAGCCATTGATACAGATTCCAAATGGCTTCAATTTATCGTAGGAGTCTAAGTGCCAAATATAATTCGGTCCTTTGGCAAAATAGCTTCGGCGATGGAGACGTCTGGATGCTCTGAGTTCAACCCCCCTTGGATCTAGTTCTTTGAGGATTAAACGTACATCTTCTTTTCTGACGAGTAATCCATTCTCCTTGCATTTTGTGAACATCCACCTATACCCATGAAGTTGGCCAGATGTTTGTAATTGTTCAGAGATGAAAGTAATTACTGTCTCAAAACTGGAGTATTTCTTGCGCCGGGACAGACGACAAGACTTCAAAATCCGTTTTAAATGCCGTTCGGAAAGAATGTAACGGTGACGACGTGCAAGCAGGAACGTAATGTCCTTATAAGGAAGTCCGAGATTAAAATATACCCGAATTAAACTTTCCACTGTCATTTCAAAACGTATACATACAAGTCTGCATTGAAATGTTGGTCTACTGTGTGCTGCACTTCCTCCTTGGCGCACTGGTTAATAGGAAGTGGATTCAAAAATAAAGTCAGGATAACGGATTAGTTTCGCGTGCGCACGAGAAAGGAACCCGTTTTCCTGACTTTATTTTTTTTCTCATAATTTTTTTTTATGTCCCTTAAACCGTTATCCTGACTTTTTTTTAAGATACATTCGCGTGCGCACGAGAAACATTCGCGTGCGCACGAGATACAAACCCATTATCCTGACTTTTTTTTTCTCTCTCTGTTTTTTTTTTTTGTCTTCCCATGTCCCTTTAAGGGCTCCATACATTTAACAGGGACATGAGTTTTTTTTTTTTACGTTCGATTCGCCATTATCAAAAGAAGAACTTCAACCGGACAGATTGATGACTACGAAAAGCTAAGCGGCGGATTAATACGTTTTGGTAAAGCGATGTGACAGTGAGTGAACATGACCTTCAGCGTACTGGGTATACGCAGATCTTATCGGCTGATGAACCACTGATGGACAGGCAAAGTGAGGTGAGTGTTGTATATTTAATGGTTTCAGGCAAAACGAAAAGTAGCTAAATGGAGTTAAATCAACACCTAACTGGTGTTTGAATGTTTTGAGAGATTTTATTTCAGGGCAGAGTGTTATGAAAATGTCAGTTAACCAAGCTAACATTACAGGATTATGATTATCTAAACTTTTATTAAATAAATAAGTTTGACAGTGGCAGAACTTCAGTGTTAGTATTATTAGATCTCAGTGCTGCATTTGACACTGTTGACCACAGCATATTACTAGACCGACTGGAAAACTGGGTGGGACTTTCGGAAACCGTCCTAAATTGGTTTGAATCCTACTTAAAGGACAGAAACAACTTTGTTTCTATTGGTAAATACACATCTGAGTTGACAAATATGACATGTGGGGTTCCTCAAGGCTCCATCCTGGGGCCGCTTCTCTTTAACATCTACATGCTACCACTGGCTCAGATAATGAAAAACAACAAAATAAGTTACCATAGCTATGCAGATGACACACAAATTTACGTAACAGTTTCAACAGGAGACTATGCTCCAATTCAAACACTGAGTAAGTGCATTGAACAAATCAATGACTGGATGTGTCAGAACTTTCTCCAATTAAACAAAGATAAAACTGAGGTAATGGTTTTTGGAGCCAAGGCAGAACGTATAAAAGTTAGCGCTGAGCTTCAGTCTGCAATGTTCAAAACAACAGATAAAGCCAGAAATCTAGGTGTAGTCATGGACTCTGACCTGAGTTTCAACAGCCACATTAAAACAGTTACTAAATCAGCCTACTATCACCTAAAGAACATATCTAGGATTAAAAGACTAATGTCGCAGCAGGATTTGGAAAAACTTGTCCATGCTTTTATCTTCAGTAGACTCGACTACTGCAATGGTGTCTTCACAGGTCTCACTAAAAAGTCTATTCGGAAGCTGCAGCTGATTCAGAACGCCGCTGCTCGAGTCCTCACTAACACTAAGAAAGTGGATCACATCACTCCTGTTCTGAAGTCTTTACACTGGCTTCCTGTGTGTCAAAGAATAGATTTCAAAATACTGCTGCTGGTTTATAAAGCTTTGAATGGTTTAGGCCCAAAATACATTTCTGATCTACTGCTAAATTATGAACCATCCAGATCTCTCAGGTCTTCAGGGACTGGTCAGCTTTCTGTCCCCAGAGTCAGAACTAAACATGGAGAAGCAGCGTTCAGTTATTATGCTCCAAATATCTGGAACAAACTCCCAGAAACCTGCAGGTCCGCTGCAACTCTGACTACTTTTAAATCCAGACTAAAGACTTTTCTTTTTGTCGCTGCTTTTAATTGAACTATTCATATCTTAGACTGCACTGTAACTTTTATCCATGTATTTTTTCTTTTAGTGTTTATCCATGTATTTCTTCTTTTAATGTTTATTTTATTAGCTTTTCTTTTTAATGACTGATTTTAAATGCCATTTTCTTAATGTCTTTCATTTGTTGTAAAGCACTTTGAATTGCCTTGTGTTGAAAAGTGCTCTATAAATAAACTTGCCTTGCCTTGCCTTGCCTTGAAGCATTCTTACTCTTATTTATGACGCTTGTGGTTTTTTAAAAGGTTTGAATGGTAACTGCCTATGTTTGTAGCTTAATTTAGCAAGGTTTTGTTTGTTCGTTCCAGTAATTAGCCATGTCCCGGCTCTGTTCGGCTAAATATTGAAGCTAAATTAACATGTTTCGGTGAGGTGGTGTGTGTTAGTCGTGTCTTGGCTCTCAGTTCGGTCAAATATTAAAGCTACATTTGCGCGTTTCGGAGAGTTTATATGTGTGTGTTCCTGCCAGTAATTAGCCGTGTCCCGGCTCGCTGTAGGCTACGGCTAAATATTGAAGCTAAATTAGCGTGTTTCGGAGAGGTTGTGTGTGTTCCTGCCAGTAATTAGCCGTGTTCCGGCTCTCTGTTAAGCTAACAATTGTAGCTTGTTAGCCCCTGCTATGTTCTAGTAGCTGGGCCATGGCTTTGAAATGGAAGTCATTTGTGGATAAGTATAGGGGACTTGAAGATTGTTTTTTGTTAAAGCCGAGCAAGTGTTAAAGTGATTCTATCCTTGCAACGTTTTTCTGGTTCAGCTCACGCTAAACCTGCCCAGATACAGAGGGGTTGCCTCGCACCGTTGAACGAGTAAAATGCTAATTGTGTTCAGAAATAGCATTTATATTGTGTACGAATGCTATGTCCCGCTCTTGAAATGGAGACACATTTGTATTTCTGCTTTTTAGAAAATATTTTAGAGAAAATGTACCTAAATGTGTGTTCTCTATTACAGGTACAGATTTTCGAAGATTTCCGTTTTGCTGCAACTGGATGAAGTGGACTTGTAAGTTGTGCAGGTTTTCCAGTTACAATGAGAAGGCAATTGTTAATCATTACAAAAAAAAGCATGGACGTGGAAGACAGGGTTTCTGCTGCATTTATCCAAACTGTCTAACAGTCCACCAATCCCATGTGGATTTAACAAAACATTTAAAGGAGCACAAAAAAGGATCTAACCCAGTTGCCAAAATTCGCTGCGAACTTTGTACTTTTTCAGCACCAACTAACATCAAGCAATTTTTCCTTCATTTGAAGAGACATTTAAGAACAAGAGAGACTGTGAATTGCCCGTTCGCGGGATGCTCTTTTAGGTCTAGGGTAGTGACAACCTTCACTGCTCATAAAAGTCGGTACCACCAGGAATCTACATTTGAACATTTCAGACCTGATCTTGTCATTAAATCTCCCATGCAGGCATCTGTAAATGATGAGCAGGATGAATTGAACAATTTAGCTTAGCCCGATTTGTTGTTGCCTGAACCTGAATTTCAGCCAGATCAAAATTCTGTTCAGCGGCGAATTGCATCCCTTTTACTACGGCTGCAAGCAGTCCTTCACGTATCACAGTCAGCAATTCAAGAAATTGTGGATGATTTATTTGATATTGGTGAATTTGCTGGACAATTAACAAAAAAAACTATTGAAAATATTTTGAAGGCACATTGCACATCTGAGGGACTGATATCATCATTGACTGAAGCATTACAGAGTGCAAACCCACTTAATTTGCTTTCAAGAGAAGGGCCTTTAGGCACAGACTATAAAAGACAATTATTTTATAAAAAACATTTTATTGTCATTGAACCGGTTGAATATCTTTTGAACACACAAGAGGAAAAGCATACTGTTGTTTGTGTACCTATTCTAAAAGTTCTCTCCGAAGTATTGAAAAAAGACGAGGTTTTGCAAGTATTAGAGATAAACAAACCATTTGAACAGTCCGGCCACTACAGGTCATATGTGGATGGTGACTATTTTAAAGAAAATCCAATTATCTCAAGTGAAGATATTACTTTATCCCTAACATTGTACATTGACGATTTCGAAGTGTGTAACCCTTTGGGCACATCGAGAAAAAAACACAAAGTCTGTGCTGTGTATTGGATTCTTACAAATTTGCCAAATATATACAAGTCATCGATTTCTTCAATCTACCTTGCTTTACTGTGCAAGACTGATCATATCAAACTATACGGGTATAAAAAGGTTTTGGAGCCACTGATTAAAGATATTCAATATCTAGAAACAGTTTGTGTTTTCATAGAGAAACTTGCTTGTAATGTAAAAGGGACCATCTTGTATGTGGCTGCTGACAATTTGGCTGCACACTCCTTAGGTGGATTCCAAGAGTCCTTCAATGTGGAGAAGTGTTGTAGGTTTTGTCTGATTAGCCGTGACGACATACAGAAATGTGATGTTAGTGGTGGGAACTTTGTTTTGAGGTCACCAGAGTTGTATGATGAAGCTGTTAAGGGTTTGAAGCATACTGAATGTGTGTCTGTTGATGGTATAAAACGAGAATGTCCTCTTAACATATTGACAGGGTTTCATGCATGCAAAGGCTTCCCACCTGATTTCCTACATGATGTTCTAGAAGGCATTGTACCTGTAGAACTAAGTCTGTGTCTTGCTGATTTTAGTTCCAATAAGTATTTCACATTAGAAGAGCTAAATAGTGAAATACAACACTTTCCTTTTAAGTTCTCTGATAGAACAAACCGCCCACAGAAGCTTTCATCCACTTTTCAACGCAACAAGACTATAGGAGGCAATGGACACGAAAATTGGAGTCTTGTTCGTTTCCTTCCACTTATCATCGGTCACCGTGTTCCAGAAGGTGAGGACATGGGAATTAGTCCTTGAGCTCAAAGACTTGGTGGAGTTATTGTCAACTCATCATTTCACTTCAGACTCTCTTTGTTATTTCAATCCAAAATATCAGACCACAGACAGTTGCTGCTAACAATTTTCCCTGATAAGAAGTTGCGTCCCAAGCATCACTTTATTGAGCACTATCCATATCTCATTCAAAAGTTTGGGCCCCTCATTGAGTGTTGGACTATCCGATTTGAGTCAAAATATTCTTTCTTTAAAAGGGTTGTGCATAATGCAAACAATTTTAAAAACATTCTTCTCACTCTGGCCTCTAGACATCAACTGATGTTGGCTCATTATCTTGACATGCCAAGCATATTCAAGCCTGAAATTGAGACTGGGAAGGTGTCAGACGTGTGCCTTGAAGTACTAGACAGTGGAGTCAGACAGGCTATCTTGGATACATTCATTGATGTCGACACAGTTGGACTCACACCTAACGTCTTCCTAAATGGAACCAAGTATTCAAAGGGAATGATTGTTTCTGCTGGGAATACGAGTGGACTACCAGACTTTGGGAAGATTTTGGAAATATGCATCGCGTCTAGTTCTGTTTGCTTCATCATTGAACCTTTTACTACGAACTATGTGGAGCATCTGCGGAGTTACCACCTAGTAAAGAAAACACCATCTGTATGTCTTCTGGTAAAACCAGATGATCTCAATGATTACATGCCACTTGTGTCATACTTCATTCAGGGACGCCTGTTGGTCACTCCCAGGACATTCTTGCTGAAATAAACCTGTAAATTAATACAGATTGAAATTGGGGGTTAAAGCATTATATTTGATGATAGTGTTGAGGGACGGATGTGTGTGAGTTGGACTGATGTCAATACTTGATATACTGAATATTTGTAATTGAAAGTATTTTTTATTTTTTTTTCTCAAATACAGGTAATAGTGGTCTACAATGCTGCTAAGAGTCATCATATCCCCAAATGATATCATGCGCCTCCGGATTGAAAATATACCCACCAGCATTGAGGGGCTGAATCTGTTGTTAAGAACAAACCTAGGCCTGACAGGTGGATTCATCTTACAATTTGAGGATCAAATAATGAGTTGTGCAACTTGACAGACATCAAGGACCTTCCTGCGGAGCGGGCAACATTAAAAGTATTGTTCACAACTGATGTGGATGTCTCAGATTCCACATTGGACACATGCAGCAGTGGGGATTCTGTTGAATGGCCAAACCCCTTCCCAGTTCCACATGACGTGGAGCTTCGGCTGACACAAGCTAATCTTCGGCATGCTAAGGATGGAAGTGTGATGGTGATTCCTAAGGGTGTAAAGACTGATATCCTTGACACGCTTGCAGACTTTATGTCCAAAATAAGTGCATATCCAGAGAAACGGCACTATGAGACTGTAGCAAAAGCACTTGTGGAGAAATATCCCGGCCTGAAGGACCCAGGGTCCGAAAAAGGATGGCAATCCTGGTTTTTCAGCCTAAAGTTCAAACTGGTGAACTATCGGCAGAAGTTGAGTGCCGCAGGATGCCATGAAGTGGTAGTAAACAAACGAAAAGGAGTGGAAGCGAAGGGGAGTCGTCTTAAAAAGTCGAAGAAGTGTGAGGTCAACTATTGTCCAGATCTCCCTGAAGGATTGAGTAGTGATGACATGGAAGAGAAGCGTCAACAAATGGAGATGGAAATGCCCAAAAAAGACCCTGATCACCAATTAATTGAGGCATTGATGACTGATACCTTTTCTCAGCGTCGGAGAGAGATCGTTGGAGATCAGCCACTGATCACAGAACTAAAGTCCAGATGGCCAGCTCTGTTCAGTGAGAGACAGGTAATCAGTCATACAATTGTACATTCAAACTATAAAGCATCTTATTTCATATATTTTATTGGTCTTATTCAATCATGTGAAATTTGAAAACTTTAAATCACGCATGTAGAGAGACAAAATTATCACGTTTATCAATATTATTGCAGATTCGAGTCAATTGTTAAAAAGCTATTCAAAATCACATTCTGTTGCATGTTAAAGATGGGTATATCATTTTGAATGCACTTAACATTTAAAACACGACTATACTTAAGATTGGGTTCTCTTGTCACCAGCGTATGCCATGTTTTTATTGCAAGAAAATGCACAGTTGCACATGCATGCATCTTGGAGACTGTTGGTAGAATATTTTCTATATGTCTTTGTCTCCTCAGATTCAGGCAGAGTTCAAGAGAATTGTCATGGACCTGCTGTCATCGTTTCTGGATGGACTTGATGGCCTGGCCCCAACATTGCTGGAGGTCTACAAAGGTGCATCCAGGACGGGAAAGAAACCAGCACTAAAAGGCATTTTGGACTGCCTTGAGAAAGATGTAAGTGGAGATGCTGATGACCATAATTTAGCCACCATTTGTTTGCTACAAATGTTTATATCCCACTGCATTTGTTGTCCTGCAGAACACAAATGAGAGGAGGAGGACTGCTGCTCTCACACTACTTGTCTGGCGAAAATCAGGCAAATGTCATCAGGATGTGTGATGTAAGATCATAACTGTCTTTAATTACTTTATGTAATTGTACATTTTAACATTCATCAACCCAAATCACCCTGTGCCCAAAGTTTCCTTCAAAAGTAATGTTTACAATTCCCTTAATTTAACTAAAATAATTGCAATAAAGAATGATACATTTAATATAAACAAAAACAGCAAGAAAATAAATGTTTAACTATTAAATAATATAAATATATATATATATATAACTCAAACTGTGAAAAGGGAGGCAATGAGGCAATTGAAATGATGTTCCATCACATTGCACTTTAACACTGTGAACTGTAGATTGTAGCTTCTATGTTTATAGCAGAGGCCTCTTAATTAGCTTTGTAGATAAAAAGTACTTGTAATACACTGAGCTCACTTTTATTTCTCCTTTTTTAAGGCTCATGGAGACACTCTTGAGAAAGCCATGAAGGGGATGCAAGTTGGTCTACTGATAGGCTACGAAGGTGAACGGGATGCCTTTCCTCAGCAGATCTTCAACGTGGCAGTTGTGGTCGAGGAGACCATCGTACTCCACAACCTGAAGGATGTGGCTTGCGGTTTTGCGATGCTTCTTGGACTGATTTATTGCTTGAATCTTCAGTATCCTCTGGAAATGAAGTTTTCCTTTGAGTTCCTCCAGAGGGTTGTCCTGAAGATACAGCCAGACCAAGCCTCTGCCAAAATACAAGGCCTAAAAAACAAACTAGCTAGGAGGTAGATCGTCAAACAGTGTCCAGTTCAATTTGGTGTTCTTCATTTGTATGTTATTTTTGCCTCTACAGTGACATGTTTTTAAAAAATAAAAAGGTTTTAGGTTAGTGAGAATTCCATTAATGTTTGAAATGTCACGAAGAAACTTGGATTTTAAGAGGACATTGTTGAAAGAGTCCTCTCCTGCTGATGTATAGAAAGAACTTAATGTTCAAAAAGCTCTTTGTTTCGTACTGTTTGCACTGCACCCTCTGTCCTATTAGTCAAATGAATAACATATATTAGATTTTATAATGTGTATGTTTGTTGTATACTGTATATTTGTTATATATATATGTTTATACATGTTTATACTTGAAAAATAAAAATATTTCAGTATCTGAAGTAACTTCAAGCCTTGATCTCCTTGTATATGCATGTGGGTGATGTTTAATGTTCTAAGTTCAGTCTGTAAGAAGTTTAAGGAAGCTGGGGAACTTGTCATTATAATAAGAGTTAGAAATAGAAAACACTAGTTTACTTAACATGAAAATGTAAGTTCAATTGCTTAAACACGAGTCAACATAACTTGAAAATGTAAGTTCAATTGCTTGAAAACACGAGTCAACATAACTTGAATTTGTCAGTCGGTATAAATATAGTTAAAGTTATCCTAACTTAGAGCTGTGAGTTAAGATAAGGTAGAAGTTAAAGTTGATTTAACTTATAATGACTAGATAATGAACATTTCTTGAACGTTAAAGTTGATTTAACTTATAATGACTAGATAATGAACATTTCTTGAACCTATAATGTAAACGTGTGAGTTTCTTTAACTCACAGTATTAAGTTATAACAATGAATGATCATTAGTAAAATAACTTGTATAACTTAACATTGTGAATGGAAGAGAGCACCCGGATTTCAGCAGCGAGAGGCTGTGTTGTCGGAGGCGCGCCAAATGGCTAGAGAGAAACCAGGTTTGGTGAAGTTCTTACCTGGCTGGATTTCAAAGATCCTCACGGTGCGTGATTCCCGGCCTGCTAGCCCCAGGCATGCTAGCTCCCTGCCTCCCGATTCCCAACCTGGCACCATACGCCTTGGTGGGTTCCGTCTGGAGTCAGCCCCGGCTTCTTCCCCATTTCCTGCTCCTGTCCAGGATCCGTTCTCGGGTACTCGTCTGGCTTATGGAGGTCCACGGAGTATTCAGGCGGCTGCTAAAAGGAGTCGCAAGGCCAAGCTAGCAGCCCGAGCCCCAAGAGCCATGGCTCCAGCCCCAGTTCCGGCCCCAGCAGCCATGGTTCTGGCTCCAGTACCGGCTCCAGTACCCCTGGTCCCGACTCCAGTTTCGGCTCCAGGACTGGCTTACCGGCCAACGCCAGCTCCCCGTGTCCTGTCGGCATACCGGCCGACGCCAGCTCCCCGTGTCCTGTCGGCATACCGGCCGACGCCAGCTCCCCGTGTCCTGTCGGCGTACCGGCCGACCCCAGCACCTCGTCTCTTGTTGGCTCCCCAGCCAACACCAGCTCCCCGTGTCCTGTCGGCATACCGGCCGACGCCAGTTCCCCGTGTCTTGTTGGCTCCTCAGCCAACACCAGCTCCCCGTGTCCTGTCGGCGTACCGGCCGACTCCAGCACCCCGTGTTCTGTTGGCGAACCAACTCTCTCAAGTTTCCCCTCCAGACACTTCTCAAGTCCCCTCTCAGGTCCCCTCTCCAGTGTCCTCTCGAGTCACCTCTCAAGTTTCCCCTCAGGTCTCCTCTCGAGTTCCCTCTCAAGTCCCCTCTCAGGTCCCCTCTCGAGTTACCTCTCGAGTCACCTCTCGAGTTCCTTCTCGAGTCCCCTCTCAGGTCTCCTCTCGAGTTACCTCTCGAGTCTCCTCTCGAGTTCCCTCTCAAGTCCCTTCTCAGGTCCCCTCTCGAGTTATCTCTCGAGTCAACTCTCCAGTGTCCTCTCGAGTCACCTCCCAAGTCAACTCTCCAGTGTCCTCTCGAGTCACCTCTCAAGTTTCCCCTCAGGTCTCCTCTCGAGTTCCCTCTCAAGTCCCCTCTCAGGTCCCCTCTCGAGTTACCTCTCGAGTCACCTCTCGAGTTCCTTCTCAAGTCAACTCTCCAGTGTCCTCTCGAGTCACCTCTCAAGTCAACTCTCCAGTGTCCTCTCGAGTCACCTCTCAGGTCAACTCTCCAGTGTCCTCTCGAGTCACCTCCCAGGTCAACTCTCCAGTGTCCTCTCAAGTCACTTCTCAAGTTTCCCCTCAGGTCTCCTCTCGAGTTCCCTCTCAAGTCCCCTCTCAGGTCCCCTCTCGAGTTACCTCTCGAGTCACCTCTCGAGTTCCTTCTCGAGTCCACTCTCCAGTTTCCTCTCAAGTTCCCTCTCAAGCCCTCTCTCGAGTCCCCACTCAAGCCCCTACTCATGTCCAGTTGGAGGTCCCGCAGACTAGTCTTCTGCCGGGGGTCCTGCCAACCCCATGTCCTGTACCGTTGGAGGTTCCGCTGGGGGTCCTGCCAACCCCATGTCCTGTCCAGTTGGAGGTCCCGCAGACTAGTCTTCTGCCGGGGGTCCTGCCAACCCCATGTCTTGTCCAGTTGGAGGTCCCGCAGACTAGTCTTCTGCCGGGGGTCCTGCCAACCCCATGTCCTGTACCGTTGGAGGTTCCGCTGGGGGTCCTGCCAACCTCATGTCCTGTCCAGTTGGAGGTCCCGCAGACTAGTCTTCTGCCGGGGGTCCTGCCAACCCCATGTCCTGTCCAGTTGGAGGTCCCGCAGACTAGCCCTCTGTCGGGGGTCCTGCCAACCCCGTGTCTTGTCCAGTTGGAGGTCCCGCAGACTAGCCCTCTGCCAGGGGTCCTGCCAACCCCATGTCCTGTCCAGTTGGAGGTCCCGCAGACTAGCCCTCTGTCGGGGGTCCTGCCAACCCCATGTCTTGTCCAGTTGGAGGTCCCGCAGACTAGCCCTTTGCCGGGGGTCCTGCCAACCCCATGTCTTGTCCAGTTGGAGGTCCCGCAGACTAGTCTCCTGCCGGGGGTCCTGCCAACCCTTTGTCCTGTCCCGTTGGAGGTCCCGCCGACTACGCTCCTGCCGGGGGTCCTGCCAACCCTATGTCCTGTGCCGTTGGAGGTCCCGCCGTCTACTCTCCTGCCGGGGGTCCTGCCAATCCTATGTCCTGTGCTGTTGGAGGCCCCGCCGACTATTCTCCTGCCGGGGGTCCTGCCAACCCCATGTCCTGTCCCGTTGGAGGTCCCGCCGACTACGCTCCTGCCGGGGGTCCTGCCAACCCTATGTCCTGTGCCGTTGGAGGTCCCGCCGTCTACTCTCCTGCCGGGGGTCCTGCCAATCCTATGTCCTGGGCTGTTGGAGGCCCCGCCGACTACTCTCCTGCCGGGGGTCCTGCCAACCCTGTGTCCTGTCCCGTTGGAGGCCCCGCCGACTACTCTCCTGCCGGGGGTCCTGCCAACCCTTTGTTCTGTCTCGTTGGAGGTCCCGTCGTCCACCCTCCTGCTGGGGGTCCTGCCAACTCCTGGTCCTCTTCCGTGGGGGATCCTGCCGAAGCCTGTCCCGCCGGCTCCGGTTCCTGTCCGGCCGACACCGGGTCCTGCCCGGCCTCCGGAGCTGTCTGGTCTTCGCCCTCATGCTCGGCCCCCTGAGTTCGCCCGCTGTGGCCTTCGCCCCACCATGGACTCTGCCTTGCCCCCGGGCCGTCCGCCCGAGACCCCCACCTTGGACTCTGCCTTGCCCCCGGGTCGTCCGCCCGAGTTCCCCACCATGGACTCTGCCTTGCCCCCGGGCCGTCCGCCCGAGACCCCCACCTTGGACTCTGCCTTGCCCCCGGGCCGTCCGCCCGAGTTCCCCACCTTGGACTCTGCCTTGCCCCCGGGCCGTCCGCCCGAGTTCCCCACCTTAGACTCTGCCTTGCCCCCGGGCCGTCCGCCCGAGACCCCCACCTTGGACTCTGCCTTGCCCCCGGGTCGTCCGCCCGAGTTCCCCACCTTAGACTCTGCCTTGCCCCCGGGCCGTCCGCCCGAGACCCCCACCTTGGACTCTGCCTTGCCCCCGGGTCGTCCGCCCGAGTTCCCCACCATGGACTCTGCCTTGCCCCCGGGCCGTCCGCCCGAGACCCCCACCTTGGACTCTGCCTTGCCCCCGGGCCGTCCGCCCGAGTTCCCCACCTTAGACTCTGCCTTGCCCCCGGGCCGTCCGCCCGAGATCCCTTCCTGGTCCCCTACTGGGCTCCTGGGCGGTCAGCTTAGTCCCGTCCTCCGGACCCCCTCCACCCACCCTGCTGGACTTTATTGGATTTTTGTTTTGGGGTTTAGGGACGTCTTGAATCCGTCCCTTAAGGGGGGGGTTATGTCACGGTTATCATGTCAGGTCACAGGTCTATGTCTAGGTTTGGGTGTTTTCACTGTTCTCTATGTCATGTTTTCCTCCTGTCGTTAGTTTCCCTGGTGTGTCTCGTTAGCTGATTGTGTTCACCTGTGGCCCTTGTGTTTCTCCTCCCCTGCCCGGCTGTTTCTTGTCTTGTAATTATCCCTCCCTGTATTTAGTCTTGTCTCGTGCTGTGTTCAGTGTTGGTGCTTCTTTTGTTTGTGACCTGGTTCACCGTAGAGTGTTTTGTTTGTTAAAGTTTATGTATTAGATAAGAGACCTTGAAATAAAGGTATTATCAAGTGTTATCTGCGTTTGGGTCCTACCTGCTTCACTCTGCGCTATCACCTGGTCAGTTCGGCTGCTACGGCAATACAGAAACCACAACAATGGAGGGGTTCATCGATTTTACTTTAAGCTTGGCCTTAAATATAAAGATAACATCAGTGCTTGGCAATAGGCACGGGTTTCACACAGACTGTCACTGTATATATAAAGGGTTTCACACAAGTGAAGACACCTCAAGAGAACACTCAGAGCGAGGGGACATGCACGTCCCTCTGAGCTGAGTTATTGACAGATTCGAATTTCGCAGATCAATAACTCATGAACATAACGTTGTAAAAATATAAACAACATGACTTTACAATCATAACAATATAGACAACGAGCTACAGAGTCGTTTTTATCAGAACAGTTCGATACGCGCCGTCGTCCGAGCTAAACATCAAGAATTGGTCACAATCTGCAGCTTGAGGAGGGAGAGGAGTGCTTAGGGACCGTCTAAAAACTGCAAAGGGGTTTTGCGAGATCTCGCAAAACATTTTTTTTTTTCAAATACTTTTTTTTCCTTCTCCATGTCCCCTAAGGGGCTTCGTCGAAAATGACTTAGGCCTACCTTTGATGATCAATTCACTTAAACACAAAGTCCATCCTCCTGTCCGTTTGGATGAAGCACTTGCGGGTCATTCAGCTGATCTTTTGCCATTCCAGTTTATCATTGTAGGCTAACTCAATCTTGAAAATGACTCGGTTAATAATTTCGCAACGATGTCATCACTATCACTGACATGAGCCATCATGAACGAACTTAGATTTATAATCATAAATCTATCCATCATAAATCTATCGATTAGATGTATGATTCGAAAATAATAAAAGTAGGGTAGACATGTGGATATTATCCGGCTGAACAAAACGTGCATTTATCTAACAGGTTCGTTTTCCACAGACCTTATTTCAAGCTATTTTCCAAAATCCTATGGAGAAATCCCATTGAATTCTGTCGAGGGAATCCGAGCGAAGCTTACTTCCGGGTTTTAGGACGAGTCACTGCACCACTTGCATAGACCTCACAGCGGGTGGAACTTGTCATAAAGTCCGCGAAAATAAAGCCCGCCCATTTAGAGGGAAGATATGATTGGTCAATTGTACTGTCATTTGACATTACTCTCTCGTTGAGTTACTATAGCTGGCCCTCAGTGAATGTAGAGAGGGACCAACAAGCTCTCCCGTCTTCACATAACTCGCAGAGACGGCATTTAACCCTTCACAATCCAACAAAAAGACATGGGACGAAACAAACTGGCAACAGGACAAGGGAGACAGAAACTTAGTGGCGGCCGGCCCATAGGGGCGCCGCCCCACCTCTTCCCACATACAAAAAATAATAATAAAAAAAATATTAAATTTAAAAAAAAATATTTAAAAAATATATATATTTTATATTTTTATTTTTAATGAACAAGGTAAATATCATACAATTGGTATCAGTAAAATGTATAATCTACAATAAAATCTCGTTTAAAATTGAGTTACGATGTCTAAAGTTACTGATAAGTCACATGCTTCCTGCCTGGCCTTGCCGGTGGCATTAGTTTATCAATACCGGGCGCCGTGCAAGGAGCCCCCGAGCCAAACAGCAGCAACCAGCACGTTGCAAAAGTCTCAATAGTAAACTGTGCCGCCGAAACATAATTTCAGCCAATCAGAGCTGTCAAATATTTTGGTGACGAGGGCGCTCACGTTGGCGCCCACGTTGCTTACGTGCGTTGACGTGAGTTGTTTTTTAGACTCGTGAGTGACCAAGGTGACGCAGTAGTCGCCGGCCGTTCAAGAGCTAATCACTAATCTCCAATCCTTTCGAAAGGAGAAGTTTGGGAGATAAACTGTTGCTTAAAGACCTTGGACCGGACCAACCCGATTTGTATATATCGCAGCAAGCTCGTGAAAAAGACAAAACGTATCAACGAGGCTTCTCGCGTAGCTGGTACACCAGAAAGGCATGGCTAGTGTTGGCGCAGATATCTCTGCTCTGCACCGATCCTATAGGAGTGTGCTTTAAAAGAGGGAAAACTCAAAACAGCCAGGATGAGGGTTAAACAATAATCTGTTTTAATGATAAACGGTAATAATACAATACACTTTCAAAGGGGTGGGGCGGGCCCCCACTCCCTGCTCTGGTTCTGATGCCGGGAGATCCTTTCATCTGGACGGCAAGAGTAAAAGAGAAAGAACTACAAAATAGAATAGCTTATATCCAGAAAATAAACCCAGGAGGAGCTGTGGTCAGTTTCACATTGGGAGATTTAAAAAAGATGTCTTCTCTTAGCGAATCAGCGCGTGCCAGCGGGGGTGATAAACTATTGTCTCTGAGCTGATAATAAAAAACATCTGGTGTCTGTTATCTCCTTTTCCTGCATAGATTTTCACACCCCCTTGCTTATTCCAGAGACTTGTTCACAAAGATATACTTATTAATACTCTCATATTTCCAGCTTTTGTTTACACACTGCTATTACTAATACAAAGTAATTAAACACATATATACCATTCAAGATATGTAGACTTCCCTGAAACATGACATATTGGAGACCTTAAGCAGAAGAACTCTCATCTACCCCGCCTGCTTAACTTCCCCTCCCCCAGAGTAATAAAACCTGTTTAGCACCCAGGCATGTTTGAAGCAAGTTTAGTCCTCACATTTATGAAAGGATAAAACAGAGAAATCAATACAAAACACAAACACAGGTATTGTTTGAACAGTATTCACTTAACTGCTACTATTGATAATTACCAGAGAAACTCCAGGGGCCTCTTTCAATATCTGGAAATTGCAACAAGACTTTCTGCCATTTCTAATGTAACACTCTTCCCAAATATCAGATTATAATAATCTTTAATTCCCCCTTTTTATCTCTCAAGAGATAAACTTACACAAGGCATTTTGAAACATATCTACTATCATTCTGTTCTACTGTGTCTGTCCCCCAATATTGTATAAATCTATCAGAAACTGAGACCCAAAGTACTTGAACGTTTGGGAACAGAACACCATCTTCCATGGCAGTGAAGGAACCCTCAGAGGTGGAACCTGAGCGCTAGAAAGCAAGCAGTCTCCTTGTGTGGTGAATCATCAGGCCCCCCCCCCTCAAAGGAATACGCCAACAAGGGCAGCTGATAGGGAGGGGGAGATGCGGCTTTCCCTTCACTGGTGGAACAGATCAGAGAGAAGTAGACTCCTCTGCTGCCTCGACAAGTCCCCCTTTGTCCGCTGACAGCCGCTTCCGAGTAGTCTGCTGTAGGGATGTCTTCAGGGTCGTTCTCGTCCAGTCCACTGATGACAGCTTCCGAGTCGTCTGCTGTAGGGATGTCCTCAGGATCCTGCTCCTCCCGTCCACTGATGACAGCTTCCGAGTCGACCTCCTCTGCGAGGATCACGTCCATCCTGATGTCATCCCCGGTCCTAGCAGGTGGTTTCCTCGCCGCACACTGGCTCCCGTGGTACGAGCTGTCCCCCTTTCCTCCCACGCGGACGGCATGAGAGATCCGCTGGGTCACTCGGTCGGGGCCGGAGAGCCTGGGGTTGAGCCACTTTGTCCTGATGACCTTCAGCTAGACGAACTCTGCTGTGTCTGCCTCCTGCGTCTCGTGTCCCCCTTTGGCATCACCAACCTGTGTGGAGAAATCTGATACAAATCCCTCAAGCCTACGCTCAGGGCTCCGGGGCCCTCCGCTGTTTGACCCACCATTGCGTAAGCAGCTTGGAGCCTGTTGGTGGGGTCTCTTAAAAATAACAGACGTCTGTGAACAGGTTTTCTAAATTAATTGTAGACCTCCTATCTGCCAGTGCAGCTTCAGAATCTTAATACTTGGCCTGTGGCAACAAAACAAAACTCCAACATCTCTAGGTGAACCAAATAACATATTTCAATAGCTCTGAGTTTCTGACAAGCGTCTGTGTTATTCTTAATGAAATCCCTGAGATCCCATTTAAAATCTAAATATAATATGAACTACTAATGTTTCTGGTAAAGAAACACACTAATGTTATGGATTCAGAAACAACCAAAATCATGATACTGACAAAGTGAATGATTTCCTGGTGATACTGCTTCTACCTGTCAGTGCTTAGATATTATCAAGCTGAAAAAATGAATACAGAATTCCAACAAACTGTCATCAAATGTCTTTCCATTATGAATTTAGATGAAATGTATATCACCATAATAACCTAAACAATAAAGTCTATGGCTTTTACTTCTTTACCAGGCTAATTACATGATGTTGTCTAAATTACATTTGGTCTCATTACATTACAATGTTTTAGCTTTAACTGTAATATGTTATTTGTACATTTCAAACCTCAGTTACTTTAATACCTGTTGAAACATTACTCACCGGTCAACTTCCTCAGTATTCCATTCTGAAATTACCTCTCTCACAGTAGCCCCTTGGCCACTGATTCTGCATCTATGTTATCTGTTATAACTCAATCAATATTAGAAACATGTCAACATTCATCAAACAGTATCTTATCCCCAGATATGGAGCAGGTCCATTCTAAAACTGTCAATCAATGGTCAGATTGAACATCCGAGTTGGGGCAGAAGGTTCCTTTCAGTCCCTAAATGAAAAATGTACATTGTAAAGTTTACACTCCCCCTTTTTACACATAACTCATGTGTAACCAAAATCCTGTATGGGAAGAAAACCTTCAGGTAATAAGGGATTATAAAAAATACCCAACATTTTTCCCAAATATACATCCATCATTTCCACAGTAAACACTTCAGTGAAATTAAGTGTTTCTCTCCATCCTTCAGTCCTAAAAGAAACAGAATCTTCATGTTTTAGTTTGAGTTTCACATTCTGCAAACTGCCACCTCCTGTGGGAGTGAAATATCAAGTAGATTAGAAACGGGTCACCTGTACGGTTTTCCAATTTTTGTGGAATTTTAGGAAAACCTCTCATTTCCCACGGAGCCCCAGAATAATGTGTTAGTCCAAAAGCATGCTTGATTAGTCATTGTTTTAAATCATGCAGTTGCACTGATCACATGCAGACATACACTCACACTCACACTCACACTGTCAGGTTGTAAAGTCAAGTTTGGTCAGTCACCCCAGAGTCAGTCCTTGACAGTGTCTTCTCAAGTTACACTGTCGGTCAGGGTCAAAGGTCAGTTGGTCTCAGTCTTTTTGGCCATGTGTGTGCTCTGCAGAGACTTTGATATTTCAGCATAGGCCAGTATCCTTTGTCTACAAAAATCTGTCATATATGGAGCGCCATCATTAATTAATTCACGATTACAACTATAATGTTCAAGATACATCTAACTTTTCATCGGAACAGCTGTTCCCCACATTCCCTGAAAAGTGTTAGCAAAAAAATGTCGCTTCCTTATAGTATTACTACTGCAGTTTATTAACACCTAATCTATATTAAAATGTCTAATAGATCTACTTCAGAAACTTGTGTACTTAATTATTATCTTGTGTCAAAACATTACTAGGATCTGTGTAGCTCTGCATTTCATAGCTCATTAAACCCATTTATCTTCAATTCTGGTCTACTTAAAAACAATGTTAAATTCTTTAGCAGTGTGTGGAACCCAGGGTGTCCGAACACGCAACAACTCATGGATCCAAAAACAGAAGTCCATCCTAAAGCCCTCCTATGGTAATAACCATGCCACAATGGTGGAATCAATACTCTATAGATTGGAATTATATTTGGCTTGGCACTAGCTCTCCCTCTAACATTATCCATTCAAATAAAGGTTTGTCTTATAGCGCGGTTCCTAAAACTATCCCTTTAATGGTGTTAATCAAAATCTCTTGAAGAATGATTTGTTAACATGATGAAAAGATTGAAGAATATGGTTCTATTTTGTCATATACCCCCTTTATCCCTCAGTGTGTTTTAGGATGATTCTCATTTTACTTTAATAGTTTCCTCTTTACTGCTATTTTTAATTTACCAATTGATTAATTCATGGTTAATACAACTTTTTACCTTCACTTATTTATCAAGTCAATTCAAGTTTTTTTAAATGTGCGCTTATAATAAGTGTGTTTATGTGTAAACTCACTCATTCCCGTTGATTCCCTTCTCCTCTCCTCTGGTTTATCTCAAGCCGTGACCCCGGCCTCCTTCACATTCTGCTCGACCAACTCCTCTGACTCTGACTCCTCCCCCTTTGTCCATCAGCTCGCTGTAACTCTTTGAGGCAGCCATCCGCCAGCTACATCTGCCGCCCCCATCAGGCCACTGTTGTTGCACTGCTTTGCATTTCATCTCCTCCTTCACAGTCTCTCTGCTGCTTTATGGAGGGCAGATTCTGCTCTGTGTCCCATACTTTGCTCTTGTGCCAAATCTCGTGGCTCAGCTTGGAACTTCATTCCCTGTCTGAGGGACTGATGAGAGTAGATCTCTGCCTGTCAGCAAGCTGTTTGGTTCTGGATGCCACAGGTGGAGATAGTTCTGGATGCAGTTCTTATTGCAGTCTTGTTGTTGTTGTTGAGCTCTGGGTTCTCTGTCTGTTCGATGGAGGAGGAGTCTCCTGGTTGGGATAGGTCCTCTGTCTGCTTGGAGGGTTGGGGCCCCAGCCGTATGACAGACAGAGAGAGAGAGTCCAGGTCCCGGGACGCATTACCTATAGTTAATTCTAATACACTGAGGTAAAATAAATCCAATCCTTTCCACTCTATTTTCCTAATCTTACTATCTGTCTTAAATGTTAAATGTCATCTGAACAACACAATTAATGTCCACTAATGATATTACAAAAACTCCCTCTAATAATCGTGTCATCCATTGTGACATATTTACCCAAACTAAGTTTTTCAACACCCACTGTAACATGTTTACTCCAATTAATTCTTTCAGGAAACCATTTTCCTCTATACATTTAAATACCTAGATGTTTCAAGCACCACATATTCCACACACTATGAAAGAACCCCTCCATACTTAACAATAATAACCCTGCAGAGCACACTAATCCGATCACAGCAATGTAATTTGACTCAAGTTGTAGGTCTATGTCGTTCCTAAAAATTTTAGCAAACACCAACTACAAATTAAAGATACATTGATTTAGCAAAATGACCTCTTATGTAATTCAAAATGTGACAAAAGAACAATGATTTGTCTTACACAAGATTGTGGTCTAACAGAATGACTCTTGACCTCATGGGGTCAAATAACTTGGATGACCGGGGGAAGGGAAGAGAAGACTCAACCATGTGCAGAGAGAAATCACACTGCTTGGAGACTGAGTTCAATAAAAATTAAACCATACGACTTGTAGTCTGGCTTCAATAAAAATGTAACAAGACAAGGCCAGTTCATAACACACAAATTGTCCTCTTTGTATGTCTAATCTAGGTAGAATAATCCACTATTATATTTAATTTGAATGTACTTCATATACTCAGTAAACCTCTTTTTACTTTCCCTCAACGTTACTGTATGCAATTAAGTTCCTCTGAAATCTAATTAAGTACAATTCTCAGTTAATGAATATATTTTTTAACACTTAAAGGAAGTATTGGTGGAAAAGTTTCCTCACATAATGTAATCTTCATTACTAAAGCTAAAACCTAAAGAAATCATCACGGAACAGTTTTCTGTCCTTACCACTTAATTGTTTCAATAAAAACTAAAAAGCATTGTGAAAACTCCCACTCTTGAGAACATTTCAACACTTTATTCCATCTAAGCGCTAATGTTTATGACAGACACGCCCTATTAATCCAAAACGGTCTTTAATGGTATCAATTGTGAACTTTCTTAATATGAATTGTAAATGCAACGTATGTTCTCTTTAGAACACAGATAGGATAGTTGCAGCTGAAACTGGTTAACAGCAGCTTTCTGTCAACCTAGATAAGCATGTAGGTCTTATATCTAGTAATATATTTTATTTCATGTTTTTACTCATAAAACAATATGACATTGTCCAGAATAGTAGTTAACTTTATATAACTTTTACTCTTTCTAATCTTTTCAAACATCTTAATTCTCTTGTCTCTCTCTCTTTCCTCACTGTGCCCTGGAGCTGCCTGCTCACAAGCTTCTATCATGAATCACCTCTGTGTTTATCCAACCGTGTGAGATGGCATTCCAGGAGAAGGGGGCTTTCTTGAAACAAGAATGACTTCGTATTTCTTTATCTGACTAAGGCTTTCCTGTGTTCAATAATATATATATATATATATATATATATATATATATATATATATGCACCTAAATATATACATATATATATGCACCTAAATAATATAACAGAACAAGAGAAATCCGTTAATTTCAATGGCTTTTGAAGTTTAAACATATTGGATTTAAACATATAACGCACTGCAGATTCCTATGAAAACTGGAAAGCACTATTCTGTTTTGTTCTGGATGGAATCTTTTTTAAAGAACCACTGAACTTCCCCGTGAGTTAGCCGTCTCGATTTCTGAAAAAACCCACGCCCCTCATCGCTTCACGTGCAGCTAACGAGTTTTAGCCGTATGATTCTGAAAAATCTACGGGGCCTTTCACCGTACTCTTAACACCTCGTTGCTTTATTTATTTATAACTTACCTATCTATGCTAAAAATATGTATTGCATTATACCGTCAATGACACCTGGAAATATCCTTGTCAACTCTAACTTTTAGCTTAGCCAATTTACAGACCTTTGATAGAAACAGGCGTCCGTTTTACCTTTTAGTTTTAGGATCCTTAGTTGTCAGAAATTATTTCGAGGTATCCCCCTCCATCCGCTGGCTGCTCGTGCTCTCCTCTAAAAAACCCCACTCATGAGGTCATCACGTCGGGGTCACCAAATTGTTGGCGCAGATATCTTTGGTCTGCGCCTATCCTATAGGAGTGTGCTTTAAAAGAGGGAAAACTCAAAACAGCCAGGATGAGGGTTAAACAATAATCTGTTTTAATGATAAAAGGTAATACTACAATACACTTTCAAAGGGGTGGGGCGGGCCCCCACTCCCTGCTCTGATTCTGATGCCGGGAGATCCTCTCATCTTGTCGGCAGGAGTAAAACAGAGCGAACACACAAACACAAACAGGAGATATAGAGGAACCACGGGGAGGAGTCGGGTGAGATTCTCCTCCCACAGGGCCCATCTTGCAGCATTCCAGAGACTTCAGTTGTGTCTAAGGAATATTCCCTTGTTCATAAAAATAATACAAAGGTTTCATTTCTCATATTTCCAGCTTCTGGTTACACAGACTGCTATTATTAATACAAAGTAATTAAACACACACATATACTATTCAAGATATGTAGACTTCTCTGAAACATGACATACTGGAGACCTCAAGCAGAAGAACTCTCATCCACACAGCCTGCTTAACTTCCCCTCCCCCAGAGTAATAAAACCTGTTTAGCACCCAGGCATGTTTGAAGCAAGTTTAGTCCTCACATTTATGAAAGGATAAAACAGAGAAATCAATACAAAACACAAACACAGGTATTGTTTGAACAGTATTCACTTAACTGCTACTATTGATAATTACCAGAGAAACTCCAGGGCCTCTTTCAATATCTGGAAATTGCAACAAGACTTTCTGCCATTTCTAATGTAACACTCTTCCCAAATATCAGATTATAATAATCTTTAGGACCTGTCGGTTAGATCAGGGCCGCGGAGGTGTTACTGCCGGGCCGCGAAATAGCTGTGAGTTTAACGTAATATTTGCAGAATTATAAATATATAAAAATATTTGATCATAATATTTTTTTCAAAAAGTGTTTAATGTTCGCACCTATACAGTCATGTAACACTCTTCCCAAATATCAGATTATAATAATCTTTAGGACCTGTCGGTTAGATCAGGGCCGCGGAGGTGTTACTGCCGGGCCGCGAAATAGCTGTGAGTTTAACGTAATATTTGCAGAATTATAAATATATAAAAATATTTGATCATAATATTTTTTTCAAAAAGTGTTTAATGTTCGCACCTATACAGTCATATTATTTCCTCCAGTAGCCTAGTTAATCTTTCACCAGATAACCGTTGAAAATGGCTTTTATGATGTTCCGAGGGATTCGGCGGCTCAGCCTGGTCTCAGCCTCTCGTGTGCACGAGAAATTTACCGGTGCGCCAAATAGGTTGAGGAGCGCACAGGAGACAACCGTTTAATTGCAGACTGTTATGTTTATGTGGGGAAATGGCAGTGCATACATTATTTGAGATATATTTCAAACTCGGACTTCATTTTAAGGACATGTCGGCCAGGGGTGTAGAGCTATATGTTTATTTTATGAGCTTTTCTTTTTAATGACTGATTTTAAATGCCATTTTCTTAATGTCTTTAATTTTTTTGTAAAGCACTTTGAATTGCCTTGTGTTGAAAAGTGCTATATAAATAAACTTGCCTTGCCTTTGTTTAGGCACCGGATTGGCAAAACAGGAGAGTAAACCAGTCTGCCTTGATCTATGAATTCATGTCCGGGACTCTCACGGTATCTGCTGCCCGCAGCTGTTTTATTGAAGGAAAACCTCCTTCACTTCATGAAATGGCTGCAGGCAGCATCAGGAGGCAGCGGAACCTGTAACTCCGCTTCTGAGAAGTGCAGCACCAGCGCGCCGAGAGCTATGCCTTTTTACGCACCGCCTTTGCTGTGTTTACCTTAATCAGAACAGCGAGTGACTGCAGGCTGCTACGTGTTAACCACACACACCTCTACACACATCTCTACACACATCGAACTCCCCGATTACTCCCCCTTTTATTAGTTTTATGAAGGAGATGTCCAGTCACCAAGGCGCATGATGTGTGTGTGTGTGTGTGTGTGTGTGCGCGCGCAAATGTCAGTGTCACACACACAACACACACACACACACACACACACACACACACACACACACACACACACACACACACACACACACACACACACACACACACACACACACACACACACACACCCTTCATAATGCGCCTTCTCCTCGTTTTCCCATCACTGGATTATCCGTAAATCATACAAACAAAACCAAAACGTTGATTTATCTGTTTTCCCGTTTTGGTTTAAAAACTGAATAACGTCGGTTTTTTGATGTTCCGTTTTTCCGAAAAACCAAAAAACGACACCGGTTCTTTTTTAAACGTTGTTAATATGTTTTGGATGCATATTGTTCTATTATTTGGTCAGGCTGTTACATACAATTAGCCTCTGTTGCTACCTGCTGGTGGCGAGTAAATATTAAAATCAGTTAAAATTGACAACCGGTCCGCGATTTTTTTTTTATGTATCTGCCGGTCCTTGGCACAATAAAGGTTGGGAACCCCTGGGTTAGATAACAGGTGTGTGTAAGTCCTGCATCTGTATGATACAAATGTGTGTAAAATGATACCGGGTGCTGTAATCACTCATCTAGTTACGTTATTGCATTGACCACCACACCCCCGACCCAAAAGAAAGGACGTATTATTGGCTTTCCCTATTTTTTTCCCCACGCCACGCTACTGTTCTGCATACAGTATGTGACACTGTAAGTGTTGCACGGCCAGATACGGCTGGAGAAGCTGACTCAGATAAGGAAATATATGATATATTATGATATTATATGATCGATGATCTGATTGATGGTGTAATATGAATGATAAGTGCGACACGTCTGCGTCTTCTCTGCATAAGGCAGTTTAAACTGTATTTCCTTTATCCTGTAATATGACTTGAGAGATTTAAACTCCGCACACTGAGTTGATCTCTTTTCTATAGACTGCCATAGGCAGCGTCAGGTAAAAAAAGTTATTTAGCCTTCCCAAACCTGAGCCTCACGCGCCGCCTATGGGGGATGTGCTAGTGATTTATCCGACCGGCCCACTTCGGTACCGGCCCATCGGGATTCGTCCCGATGGCCAGTCCGCCACTGCACCCAGCCCACGTAAACTGTCAACGGGGGGAGACTCGCTGCGGGGAAACGGTGGACCTAGTGTCCCGATCGGAGTGGGAATAATAATAATAATCCGTGCATTTTATCCATTAATTTCCCCAACATTGTGGTACAAAAACACACGTTTAATCCATGTTGGTGTACTACAACTACAAAAAGCATCAGTTTGTTTTCTCATCAGGAAATGCAGATCGGCTCAAACAAACGATTTTTAATCATCATCCTCACGATCATTTAATGTATCATATGTTCGCCGAATTGACATGAAAGCACTAATAAATGTAGTTTCATCCACTTGAGTTTACAACTACAAAAATAATCGATTTGTTTTTATATCACATCCTACGGGAGGAAATTCAGCAGCTCTCACTACCGATTTTTAATCCTAATTTAATCATCATGTTCACCACGATCATGTATGTTTATGTTCGCCGAATTGACATGAAAGCACTGACAAATATGAATATACTGTAGTCAACTTCATTAAAACGTTATTAACGTGCCTAAAGTCAGTAATTCACCATTTCTACGCATGACAACACACTTTGTCCGTGTTTGGCTCTCTCGTCGCACAGTGAAGCGTTCCCGCATTGAAGTCACTTCCGGCTTCCCCCAAAACTTCAAAATGAGTCGAAGGAATTTCCCCGCGATGTTCGAAATTATTTATATTTATCGGAATGGTATCGCACCTTCTTTTTTAAACTGACGGTTCGAGATGACTAGTAGCCCAATATTTCCAATGTTGCTTCATCTGCGCTCTGAATGCCCCGACACTAATTGCATTCATATTGTTTTGTGCAAAGAAGGATATTCAAACACATTAGGAAAAAGGTTGGTTGGACATAATGAAAAGCATACAGAAAAAGAGGCAGGATGAGAAAGAAAGAGTTTAAGCACCGTGAGGCAGATGCCAGTGAACATCTGGCAGAGAAGTCTTTGGCGAGCTGAAGCTGACATGTTTGACAGGCCTTCCGGCCCCTGCACAAATCTGATTGGATCCAGGTTAAATAAGGTCAGCAGGGATCGGATGGGGGGATGGCAGAGTACAGCTGTGACACACACACACACACACACACACACACACACACACACACACACACACACACACACACACACACACACACACACACACACACACACACACACACACACACACACACACACACACACACACACACACACACACACACACACACACACACCACACACACACACACACACACACACACACACACACACACACACACACACACACACACACACACACACACACACACACACACACACACACACACACACACACACACACAGAGAGATGTGCATCCAGCCTGCGTGCATAGCAATGTTTTCTGCCTTGTCTCCCTCCACAGCATCCTTATCTTTGCACTTCATCAGGGAACCTGCATTAATCCAAACTTTGGCACAGAGTTGTGAGATATTTGGAAGCTGTTGTTTTTTTGTCATGTGAACTGATGAGTTTGAGCTGAGGTCAGGCCAACAGTTGACACTCTTGTTTGTTCCCGTCTTTGGCTTTACTTGGTGCACTGTCAGTGCAATCCTCCTGCAGGCTGCTGTCATGTGTTTGCACTTGTTCTTTCTCATTAAATTGATCAAGCCTAGTTTATACTCAGCCTGTTTAGAAGAGAAATACACAACAACATAATCTCAAGTAGAAACTCTATGTGACAGGCTTAGAGAGAAAAAGCCACTGAAATGGAGAGAGACATGAACTGCGGGGGTGTACATGACACCACGACCATCTCCAGCCTTTAAAATGATCACTGATGTCTTTCTGACAGTTTCATCACAAAAGAACACAATACATTTCACACAGATAGGATTTTTTTGAAGAACATGGCTGTTGAATGTTATCTCACTTGAGGATAATGTGCATCTCTTTAGCTGCTAAATGCTCCACTTGTGGTTTCTATAAAGTGTGATGCATTCTTTCATTTAGGATGCAAAAATAAAACAGGTACTATTTAGTTTGTTGGCTCTAAATCATGTATTTTATTCAACATAGTTTTGGGACATAATGAAACATGAAACACATTTGATATGATATATAATGTTGTTAATTTCACTAAATAATACCATGCCCATTACCTTGCACAGCTGCTTGATCTTACTATAGCATGAAATGATGCGTTTATTACTTTTAAATAAGTAGGCTAAATTATTTTATTATAACTATTCTGAAGTTTTAAATATTTTTAAACATACTGTATTCGAATCAGGGTTAGGAGGCTCCTCCAACAGTGCAAAAATATACAGTCGAGGAAATAAGTATTTGATCCCTTGCCGATTTTGTAGTAAAATAAATAAAAAATAGTGCAAGACAAGTAAATGTAATATGATGTATAGATAAATAATTAGCAAGATGCAAATAGATGAATGTTTATGAATGTTCTTTACAGAGTTCAGGTGTTTAGTAGTCTTATGGCCTGTGTGATGAAACTGTCCCTGAGTCTGGTGGTTTTAGTCCTGATGCTGCGGTACCGCCGGCCAGACGGCAGCAGACAGAACAGTTTGTGGCTGGGGTGATGGGGGTCTTTGATAATCCTGAGGGCTTTCTTCCTGAGCCGCTGGGAGTAGAAGTCCTCCATGGAGGGCAGCTCCGTCCTGGTGATGTGCTGTGCAGTTTTCACCACCCTGTGTAAAGACTTACGGTTGAGGGCGGTGCAGCTGCTGTACCAGACTGTGATGCAGCCAGTCAGGATCCTCTCTATGGTGCACCTGTAGAAGGTCAGGATGCTCTCTATGGTGCACCTGTAGAAGGTCAGGATCCTCTCTATGGTGCACCTGTAGAAGGTCAGGATCCTCTCTGTGGTGCACCTGTAGAAGGTCAGGATCCTCTCTATGGTGCACCTGTAGAAGTTGCAGAGTATCCTGGAGTCCATGTTGAACCTCCTCAGCCTGCGGAGGAAGTAGAGCCGCTGTTGAGCTGTTTTGGTGATGGTGGTGGTGTGAAGAGTCCATGTCAGGTCCTCAGTGATGAGTCCATGTCAGGCCCTCAGTGATGTGGACACGGAGGAACCTGAAGCTGCTGACTCTCTCCACCGTAGTCCCATTGATGGCGATGGGGGTGTGTCCCTCTCTCTGCTGCTTCCTGTAATCCAGCTCCTTGGTTTTGCTGACGTTGAGATGGAGGTCGTTATCGTGGCACCAAGATGTCAGGTTTCCGACCTCCTCTCTGTACGCCGTCTCGTCGCCGTCTTTGATCTGGCCGATGACGGTCGTGTCGTCAGCAAACTTCCCGATGGTGTTGGAGCTGTGTATGGCCACGCAGTTGTGTGTGAATAGGGAGTAGAGGAGAGGCCTGAGCACGCAGCCTTGAGGGGCTCCGGTGTTGAGGATCAGGGTGGAGGATGTGATGTTTCCCACCCGCACTGCCTGGGGTCTGCCCGTCAGGAAGTTCAGGATCCAGTCACAGAGGGCGCTGTTGAGCCCGAAGGTCTCTGAGCTTGATGGCCAGCTTGGAGGGCACAATGGTGTTGAAAGCTGAACTGTAATTAATGAACAGCATTCTCACATATGTGTTCCTCTGGTCCAGGTGTGAGAGGGCAATGGGCGGGGGGGGCTATGGAATCGTCTGTGGACCTGTTTGCTCTTTGCTCTGCAGGCAAACTGCTGGGGGTCCAGAGAGTCAGGGAGGGAGGAGGTGATGAATGGTTTGACTAACCGCTCAAAGCACTTCATTACATTACATTACATTGCATTTAGCTGACGCTTTTATCCAAAGCGACTTACAATAAGTACATACGACGAGGAAGACACAACCCTGAAGAAAACAGAATCATATAAGTACATCAGGTATCATAGAGCCAAACATTTCAAGTGCTACTCAACTGGTTATAGATAAGCCAGTCCTTTATTAGTATATAAGTGCCTTGTTATTAATTCTATCGCTCGAAGTGGAGACGAGTTTTCAGTCTGCGCCGGAAGATGTGCAGGCTTTCTGCTGTCCTGATGTCAATGGGGAGCTCATTCCACCATTTTGGAGCCAGGATAGCAAACCCACGTGTTTTTGCTGATGGGAACTTGGGTCCCCCTCGCAGCGAGGGTGCAGCGAGTCGTTTGGCTGATGCAGAGCGGAGTGCACGTGCTGGGGTGTACAGTTTAACCATGTCCTGGATGTAGGAAGGGCCAGATCCATTCGCAGCATGGTATGCAAGTACCAGTGTCTTGAAGTGGATTCTAGCAGTTACCGGGAGCCAGTGAAGGGAGCAGAGGAGCGGAGTGGTGTGGGAACATTTTGGAAGGTTGAAGACCAGACGAGCCGCTGCATTCTGGATGAGCTGCAGAGGTCGGATGGCACATGCAGGTAGACCAGCCAGGAGGGAGTTGCAGTAGTCTAGGCGTGAGGTGACGAGAGCCTGGACCAGAACCTGGGTGGCTTTCTGGGTCAGCTGGGGACGAATCTTCCTGATGTTGTACAGCGTATATCTGCAGCAACGGGTTGTAGCAGCGATGTTTGCAGTGAAGGACAGGTTGTTATCTAGGATTACTCCCAGATTCCTTGCAGTCTGAGTCGGGGAAACAACAGAGGTGCCGATGTTGATTGTCAGGTCAAGAGTGGGACAATCTTTTCCCGGAAGGAAAAGCAGTTCAGTCTTGTCAAGGTTGAGCTTGAGGTGATAAGCAGACATCCACTGAGAGATGTCAGCTAGACAAGCAGAGATGTGTGCGACGACCTGGGTCTCTGAGCGGGGAAAGGACAGAATTAATTGGGTGTCGTCAGCATAGCAGTGGTATGAAAAACCATGCGGGCTAATGACTGATCCGAGCGAGTTTGTGTACAGGGAGAAGAGGAGGGGACCAAGAACAGAGCCCTGAGGGACCCCTGTAGTTAATTGACAAGGGTCAGACTCGGACCCTCTCCAAGTTACCCTGTAGGTACGGTCTTTGAGGTATGAGGTTAGGAGGGAAAGTGCAGAGCCTGAAACTCCAAGTTCTTGGAGAGTGCGAAGGAGGATCTGATGGTTCACCGTGTCGAATGCAGCAGACAGCTCCAACATGATGATGCCCGGAGGGGGGGATGCTGCTTTGGCAGTGTGCAGTTCCTCAGTGACAGCAAGGACGGCAGTTTCTGTGGAGTGACCTGCCTTGAAACCAGACTGGTGCGGATCCAGAAGGTTGTTCTGATGGAGATAACAGGAGAGTTGTTTAAAGACAGCGCGTTCAAGTGTTTTAGACAGGAACGGGAGGAGAGAGACAGGCCTGTAGTTTATAATATCAGACGGGTTGAGAGTGGGTTTCTTTAGGAGAGGGTTTACTCTTGCCTCCTTGAGACTGTTTGGAAAGTGACCAGAAGTTAGAGAAGTGTTGATGAAATGGGTGAGAAACGGTAGAATATCAGGAGCGATAGTCTGAAGGAGGTTTGAAGGGATAGGGTCCAGAGGACAGGTGGTAGGGCGGGCAGAGGTAATGAGGGTAAGAACCTCACTTGGAGAGAGAGGGGAAAAAGAGGTTAGTGTGTCGGTGAAAGGAGGATCTGGTGACCCAGCGGTGAGTAAAGGTGAGTCAGAAAAAGAAGAGCGAATATCATCAACCTTTTTTTCAAAATGGTTAACAAAGTCGCTTGACAGAAGTGAGGAGGGGCTTTGGGGGGGGTCCAAGAGGGTGGAGAAGATGGAAAATAGTTTTTTGGGATTGGAATAGGAAGATTGGATCTTATCTTGAAAGAAAGTGCTTTTTGCCTGAGAGATTGAAGCAGAGAAAGAGGAGAGGAGAGCCTGATAGGTTAGGAGGTCGTCACGGTGTCTGGATTTCCACCATTTCCGCTCTGCTGCCCGAAGGACGGTTCTATTAGCACGCAGTGCGTCATTTAGCCAGGGAGCAGGGGGGGACTGACGAGCCTGCCGAGATGTGAGAGGACAGAGAGAGTCCAGAGAGGATGAGAGAGTAGAGAAGAGAGTTTCTGCAGCAGAGTTTGGAGGTAGGAGTTGGAACGAGTCAGAGGAAGGGAGGGCTGAGAGCACCGATGAGGCAAAGGTAGAGGGGGAGAGTGAACGAAGGTTACGGCGGACAGGTGCAGGATAAGAAGAGATTAGTTTGTTATGTTTGGAAAGGGGTAGAGAGAATGAAAGGAAGAAGTGATCGGATGTGTGGAGCGGGTTTACAGAGAGGTTAGAAGTAGTGCAGTTCCTTGAGAATATGAGATCAAGGACATTGCCAGCTTTATGAGTTGGTGGGGATGGAGACAGTGAAAAAGCAAAGGCGGTTAACAGAGATGTTAGTTCGTCTATCTTTCCCGTCTGGAGGTTGAAGTCTCCGAGAAGTACAGCGGGAGGGCCAGTTTCAGCGATGTGTGAGAGGAGATGATCTAATTCCTCCAAGAAGTCCCCCAAGGCGCCTGGCGGACGGTAGAGAACAGCAATGGTTAATTGTATAGGATGGGTTACTGTGACGGCATGGAATTCAAAGGTGGAAGGAGTGAAGTTAGGTAGCTTGAAGAGGGAAAAGCTCCATTTGGGAGAGAGCAGGAGACCAGTGCCACCTCCTCTGCCAGTGGGCCTGGGTGTATGGGAGAAGGAATATGCCGTGGAGAGAGCTGCTGGGGTGGATGTGTTGGATGGAGTAATCCAGGTCTCAGTGAGAGCAAGGAAATCCAGAGACTGCAGGGAAGCGTAGCCACAGATGAAGTCAGCCTTAGGAACAGCTGACTGGCAGTTCCACAGGCCACCTGAAACTAGATGTTGGATGTCAGTGGAGCATGTGGGATAGACGAGAGCAGGCCGGTTATATCGATTACGAGATACAAGGGGCCAGGGATAATTGCGAGAGGACAGATGAACAGGAATGGAGAAAATACACATGATTATAACATGAGGGGCTAAACAACCAAATGAAATAAAACACCAGCGATACTTAGCTCAATCAAAGTAGGATTTGCCTCCTCTTTGCCACCCTCGTGACTCCCGCAGGACTCCAATGTCTTTGTCGGTCTTAGAGACTCCCGCAGGACTCCAATGTCTTTGTCGGTCTTAGGGACTCCCGCAGGACTCCAATGTCTTTGTCGGTCTTCGGCTGTCTGACGCTGAAGCTGACGCTCCAGTAAATAGCTACCTAAAATGGAGCTTGTTTGCTGAGTTCTCACAGCTGTGGGGCCACGCCCCTCTAATTAGTTAACTCTCTACAGCTGATAGGCGACAGCAGAGTGGCCCTGCCTATATTGTAATGCAGGCTTGAGTGCCCGACTGAGACCTGTGTTACAGGTTCCCTTGAGCAGATCTGAGATGTAAAATCTCTGAAAAGCGCCGTTTTAGGTACAATAACTGCAGAACAATTATACAGAGTAGAATAAATGAAACAGAGAAGTCTAATTAAACAAGAATATAACTTACAGTGGTTGCTGTGTCAACAGGTCGTGTCGTCACCCGGTCGATATGCACACTGAGTTCTTCAGATTTTAAATGCGTTATTTGAGTGCTTTTTAGCTGGAAAATGATTAATTCACACCGTTGTACTTCACGCAATCAGCTGAGTGGCCCTGCCTATATTGTAATGCAGGCTTGAGTGCCCGACTGAGACCTGTGTTACAGGTTCCCTTGAGCAGATCTGAGATGTAAAATCTCTGAAAAGCGCCATAATGATTGAGGTGAGTGCTACTGGGCAGTAGTCGTTGAGGCTGGTGATTTTTGTCTTTTTGGGGACAGGAACGATGGTGGAGTGTTTGAAGCATGTGGGGACTACAGACTGCAGCAGCGACCTGTTGAAGATGTCTGTGAACACCTCTGCAAGCTGAACTGCACACACCCTGAGAACACGGCCAGGGATTCCATCAGGTCCAGGAGCCTTGTGTGGGTTAACCCTTTTAAGGATTTACACACATCTGCCCTGTTTAAAACAAAAGGGCAGGGCACTCTTCCAAGTCTTCAACTTGGCACGTACCTTGCCGTTTATCCAGGGCTTCTGATTCGGGAATGTTATTACAGTAATCTTCGGTACTACGTCATCGATGCATTTTCCAATGTAGCCAATGTACGTGTGTGTGTTGATGTTGTTGTTCTCAAACACACACCACTTAGTAGTTTCAAAACAGTCCTGCAGAGCTGAGTCTGACTCCTCACTCTAGCGCTGTATACTCTGTGTCACTGGTCTGTCCCGTTTCATTTTCTGCTTGTAAGCAGGCAGCAGCAGCAGTGAGATGTGGTCTGATTTGCCGAAGGGAAGGCGAGGGAAAGCCTTATATCCATGTCGGAAAGGACAATAAACATGGTCCACTGTGTTTCCACCGCGCGTCGGGCTGCTGATGTGCAGGTAGTACTTCAACAGGACCTTCTTCATGTTGGCAGTGTTAAAATCCCCGGCCACAATGAAAGCCGCCTCTGGCCGTGAAGTCTCTTTCCTGTCGATAACACCATACAACTCCTCCAGTGCTGTGTTGTTGTCAGCGTGTGGCGGAACATACACTGCATTAAGCACAACCGATGAAAATTCCCTCGGCAAATGGGAAGGCCAGCATCCGATCATGAGGTGCTTTAAATGAGGAGAACAGTCTGGAGAAATAATCGCCACATCCGAGCACCAGTTATTGTTCACCATAAAGCACACACCTCCTCCCTTACATTTCCCTGAATTTACAGTCCGGTCCAGGCGGAAAATAGAAAATCAGTCGGAGACAATGGTGGAGTCCGAGATAGCAGAATTGAGCCAAGTCTTCGTGAAAACCATCACGTTAAAGTTCTTAATGTCCCGTTGAAAAGCCATTCTGCTCCTGAGTTCATCCAGCTTGTTATCCATCGACTGGACATTTGCCAGAAGAATACTCGGTAGAGGAGGCCGGTTCTCATGCTTCCTCAGCCTCACTAGCACCCCAGCCCGGGACCCCCGCTTTGTCTTCCTCCTGCGTTTCTCAGATAAAACAGCAACAGGTAGCCACGGCAATTCCCAATTATTGGCCGGTCTCGGTGATAGTGGCTGTCCACACAGTTTCTGATGTGTGGAAGTTATTTTCTGCTATATTATATGGTAGAGTTGGTGTGGTCGGCTCGCATGTTGCGGACAAAGTTAAAAGCACAAAACGAAAGGTAAACAAACACTGAAGTAAAACAAAAAAAAGGCAGAGTTGGAGAGGAGCCAAAGACACGGCAGCCATCATCGCCTACGCCATCTTACATCACTCAAACTACATGTCATGCATGAGTTGTATAGAGGAGCCATCTTTTTTTCTCTCTGTTGCTAGCTGTCCCTATTCTTAACTTAAAATGCATAGATTTATGTCATCAAATAATGATTTCTATACAAAAGAGACAGTGTGAACACGTCATGGTTGTGACAGTAGCAACATCAATAAATATGTAAGAATTTTTGAAAAAATAGCAAAGATATAGGAGCCTGTTTGCCCTTGTAGCATTTAGCAGATCTGGAGGGTGGAAAAGGGATCCTCAGGAGTAGGGTTGGGAACCGAAACTCGGTTCCAAATGAGAACCGATAAGTAAAATGCCGGGTACCGGGTACCCATACAAAATACACAATTTCGGTTCTGCTTAACGGTTCCTAAACGCGGTAGATCCTGTATTCCACCGGGTCCGTCTGTGCCTCGGTGACCCGGTGAAATACATAGCGGACTGGCCATCTGTGTGTTCTGGAGAATCACAGAACGGCCGGTTGTCAGCGGGCCGTTGACGGCCGGCTCGGTACGCTGACGGCCGGCACCTCCTTTAATTTTTTAAACGGCATCATGTAAGTTGCGCTGACAAGCGACAGAGGTCCATAGTTGCCCCGCAGCGAGGCTCCCCCCGCCCTCCCGTAATAATAATAATAATTTCAATTTATATAGCGCCTTTCACGAAACCCAAGGACGCTTTACAATGGGAAGTAACAAAACAAAAAGTAATAATAATCATACAGATACATAGGCTGAAGAAAACAAAACAGGAACAGGTTGCTCAGTACTGTACTTAAAAGAATAAAGATATTTTTATTATCTAAACGTTTGACCTCCTTCTTTTACAATTGTGGAATCGAAACAGGGAATCGATAAGAACCGGAATCGATAAGCAGAACCGGAATCGGAATCGATACATTTCAAACGATACCCATCCCTACTCAGGAGTATAGTTGACCGTGTGGTTGCCTCATTTTTTTGCTTTTATATAAATATCTGACGGTGTTGACAAAAACTTGACACATTTTGAGCAACCACAAAATTAAAGTAAATATAAGTGAAAGTTCACTGCTTTTAATTTGAAATAAATGTTGTATTTGGCATTTTAAATTAGTTTTTCACAATTTGTCAAAGTCTCAAGAATCAGTGGTAAGTTTGTGTTTGTGGCGCACAGACTCGTCTACAGAAAGCTTACCTGGTATTTCTAAATTACACCTGCACATTTATTAAAGACCAATCGCCCACAACAAAATCTTTGTTGGCACCTGTCTATAGAGCCTTATACAGCGGTGTAACAAACTACCAGTGTGGGCAGCGATGAGCTGAGGGCAGTGGGGGGGAATTGAACCGCCTACTCTCCGCTCCAGCTGCTGCAGTGGCTCGACAGATGTTCATAAAGCCCCACACCCTAATCTCCTTCCTGCCTTAATCTAAAAAAACACAAAAGCTATGTTATAGCCACCTGAAACCATAATAAAGAGCACAGTCCTTAATCTGAGTGATGGATCTGTAGAGGAAGAATCATCAGCTTCATTAGTCAACTCTGATCCCTGACTTGTTTCAGGCTGTGCGCTGTGACTGTATCAAATCTAACAGAACAAAGGACCAGTGCCCAGGCTGATGTCTGCCTATCAAAGTAACAAACCGATTGTCTGCACTGTTTGGTGATGAATGATGATGTTAACAAAACTCCAAAGCACTGTTTGACTATATTCCGTTAATGACAATGAGGTATTAATAACTGACTAAATTGTGAGAAAATCAATGTTAGAGGAGACGATGGGTGTCTTACTGTCCATTCGTCCTTTAAATCTCCACATGATAGAGTGCCTTTTACAGGCCTTATTGTCACTTTTAATCCTCTATCTGGAAAAGCGTATTCTCAATGGTTTATAAGAGGATTCTCAGAAAATGTCCATCATCCTCTCTATTCAGAGCGCTGAGCTCTGCGGCTGCTGGTACGGAACCAGAGAAGAGGTTTCAGATCGCTGCTCCGAGGGAAGACACTGCTCTGAGGCCCGCAGCTGATCTGTCAGATAAACTCACTGGACTATAGCACAGTAGGAAGGATGGGTCCAGACCACCTCCATTCATGCTCCATTGCTGCAGGTCTCCCTTGAAAAATAGATCAATGATCTCAATGGGATTTTACCTGGATAAATAAAGGTTTTGAATTTAAGGCGAGACACCCCAGGTGAATAGGGTAATTTTTTTAACTTAAAGGTATCAGCTAGAAATTTCTCCAGTTAATGTCTTACAATAAGGCAATTGTCTTTTGTATTACAAGTTTTCTGAAATAGCATGTTTAAATATGCAAATTAGCCATTATCTCATTAAATATGCACATATTTTAACACATTTCAGGAATCGAAATCTGAACTTTGGATAAAGCCAGGTTCCAAATTCTTGTTTCATTTTGTAGTCATATTAGTATCTAAGGCTTTTACAGAAGGGATATTGGATATCTCTTTTTATCACTCAATAAATCAGAAAATACTGTCAACAGCCCTAAAATATCCATTTTCGCCATGTTTTTAGGTATACAATGTTGTATAATTCAGGCTATGAATTATATATGAACAAACCCTTCTGTAAAAGCCTTCATAATATTGATAGGAATATAACTGGAAAGTTTGGTGTCTCTACGTGCTTCTGAAGTTGAAATTTCGAACTCAGAGTAGGAGAAAAAACTCATTTTGAGAAAAGGACCTTTAAAGATAGCAGTGAGGCGCTAGCTAAACCCTCCTGTTCTTTGGATGATAGCTTGCGCATCGACGCACTCCGTGAAGGTGTTTCATGTTCGGGGTCATTTGTTTTTTGTATAACCTTGCTTCGTGCAAGAGACAATTGTTGTCGTCTTCTCTGTGAACGTTTTTTTCGCCGTTCTTTTGCGATTTTGAGATTTCAATTTCTAGCGGAAAGCTAAACAGGAAGTGTTTTAGCACACCACGTGACGCATCTGAACGAATCACGTTGTCAGAAATTGACACCAGCCAATGAGATTTCGTTTCTTGGTTTAAGACCCCTTTGTGCTTTCACGATTGGTTGCTGATACAAAGGAAATGACCATATTTGGATCCGATGAGATTGTGCAGGAGAGACGGAGCTTTCCAACGATATCTCTGTTGACATGGTGCTCACAGCGGTCGCGGTACTTTATGTTACGTTAGAATGCTAACTTTTGGTGAATTTAGGAGAAATCTACAGACGCAAATAGACAAACTATAGTAAAATAAACACTTAAATGTGTATTTTGTACGTTTTCCTTCCAAAAGCCTGAAAGAAAACATGTTATGGAATCAAAATAGCACAAAATCTCAAAATTGACCAGTACTTGAAAAACGATGTTTTTGCCTGCCGTGTCTCGCCTTAATTGATTCATACTCCAGGCAAACTAAAGTAGCATGAGAGTAATCTTAGAAACTGTACAAATTGAGATACAAAATGAAGTACTTTTTTTGTAATTGTACTGTGCAATATGTACTTATGTGGAAAAACATACATTTTTGTAATGTCTGTAACTTTTTTCTTTTTCTTTTTATTGCTGCTACTAATTTGTAGCAATGGTTGTGTACATATAGCTGGGTGTACAACAGATATATGTGAAATTTCAAAACGTGAAGCATGTCAAGGAAGTTGAGTATCTGAAGTGTAATTTTTGTGTAGTTTCGGGTTAATGATTTGGCCTTTTTGGCAGTTTAACTAAAGGTGTGCGGCTGCTGCCGTGAGGAAATATCTGCCTGAAATTACAATGGGCTTTAATGGAGGCATGTTGAAGGTTTTTGTCACTTCATGCCCTCAAGAGGCATTTTGTTTAATTATTTTTGCTTAATTATTTGTCATTTTTCAAGCTACGAGATGCTTGCCTACGTTTGTCATGATAAATTATGTCTCAGGAATGTAGGGTTTGGGAATTATGGCAGTTTTAAAAAAATATATGAAGGCAAATTTCAAGATGTTCTACCTTCTAGCTGTGACATCACACACTCTAGTTAATGTTAACATCTGAAGAAAACCTCTAAAGCAAGGTCTGAACAATGTTTAATATCTCTAAAAGTAAGAATCAGATTAACCTCTTACATGTGAACGTTTTGTTGAAGAACCGTAGCAGATATTGGTGAAATTTCAACGCGTGAAGCATCTCAGGACCCTGACTGTTTGTGTACTTTCGGGTCAATAATGTGGCCTTTTTGGCAGATTCACTAAAGGTGTGCGGCTGGTGCTCTGAGGAAAGATCAGGCTGAATTTATAATGGGCCTTAATGGAGACATGTTGAACGTTTTTGTCACTTCATGCCCTCAAGAGGCATTTTTTAAAATTATTTTGCTTAATTTATTTTATTTTTCAAGCTACGAGATGTTTTCCTACATTTTTTAATGAAACATGATGCTCAAGGAGTGTAGGGTTTGGGAATTATGGAAGGTTTAAAAAAATATATGAAGGTGAATTTCAAGCTCTCCTTCACTCTAGCTGTTACATCACGCACTCTAAGCCAGGGATGGGCAAATGACTCCTAGTTACGTCGCGAGCTGCGTAGATTATTTCAAATACCGCGAAATAATCTGTGACGCATTTGTGGGTATTGTGTTTGTTTCGCGGGGAAACCCTCACAAGAAACATCGGCTGTTCTTATGCCTGCTGTGACGTTAAGTTGCCTCTTGTAATTATGCCTTTACAATCTTAAAAGTTGTTTTTATCATCTGAATTTGGCGAAACAAGTTTAATATTCTTAAAACCAAGACTTTGCTTATTTGAAATCAGATGAAAACAAACTGTCACGGACCCTGCCGTGTTATCTATGATTACTACGCTTTTCATTCATAATTTCAGCGAGAGGGAGGGGGAGCGGTGCTGAGGAACAGCAGAGTGCGGGCTGACAGGTGTCTGTGTTGACATTCCCCTTATTGTGGAATAAGGGGAATGCAGAGACTGGCTACAAGTGTCTTAGGTTCAAGTTAGACAACTAATGTCTGTGTTAGTGTTCATGACTTCATGTGTATGTCATCTAATGGTTCATCTCAATACACACACATTTTCCGTGCTTTCCAATAGTTTAAAATAGTTGTATTCCACTGTTTAATAACCTGTTCAATACAAACATGCCACTTGTAAAAATGAAATACAATGTCTGTGAACTGATATTTGTTTAGTGAGCTTATTAGAGGATGTTCCCATTTTTTGGGGATGTTCCCTTTGTTTGTAAAATGTCAATGAAGATGTCAGACTTAGTATATTTGTTAATAATTACATATAACACATGACATTTTTGTGTGTGTGTGTTCCAAGTGAATCTGCGGCCCCCTGGTGGCCAGTACATCAATGATGTGGCCCCCACCACCATCAAAGTTGCCCATCCCTGCTCTAAGCCTTAACGAGCTGCGCAATACACACTAATGTTAAAATCTGAAGAAGGCCTCTTTACCAAGGTCTGAACAATGTTTAATATTTCTAAAGTTGATTTAAAAGTTGTGTAACACGAATAATGTCAGAAAGATGTGTAACATTTAAAGTTGGAATGAGGTTTCTGAGTGAAAATATGAAGGAGCAGTTGAAGTCGCATGAAGATTTTTCAAGTCTGAAGTTTCTCCATTGACTTCCATGTTAAAAATGTGATGAGTTATTGGATGTATCTCTGGAATTATGAAAGTTATGAATGAGAAAAGTAATAGCCATCGATTCCCGATCGAGCTGAACGTTTTGATGTTTGAACGAAGTTTCTGCGATGTGGGAGCAGAAGAGGCGCAAAATAACCCGGCGGAATAAAAATAATAAAGAATTTGTGCGTAGAAGTACAAGTAGTGGGAATGCTGATACAGCATTCCCACTACTTGTTCTTCTACACACAAATTCTTTATTATTTTAAATTATTATTATTAAATAATGATCATTGCAGCGCATTCAGATATAGATATGGGTTTCATCATTGCAGCGCATTCAGATATAGATATGGGTTTCATCATTGCAGCGCATTCAGATATAGATATGGGTTTCATCATTGCAGCGCATTCAGATATAGATATGGGTTTCATCATTGCAGCGCGTTCAGATATAGATATGGGTTTCATATGTAATTGTTGTTTGACTGGCTGGTAAATCTAAGATCCTAAGACAGGAAGCTGTGTGCTGGAATGCAGAAGCAGATCATCAGCCGGCCGCATCTCCTCACAGTGAACCCTTTTCAATATTGGATGTCCATAATTATATCTAGATGATTAGTTTTGCAGGGACAGAATGGGAAGTACAAAGAACAAGCATTAGGATTTAGCCTGCGTGTCCCTCTGGAATCACAGAGAGCACCAGTTTGAAGAGCACTAATTACATTTCCACACAATAAAGCTTCCATGAAAGAGGCTGAGCTGACAAATGAGCAACCTTTCAATTTGCTTTTATTTTCCCCCTGACCTACCTTGCTCCGTCATTTTAATCTCCTCCCCAAATGGGATTTTAGTGAAAGTGAATTTAGCACAATGTTGGGATGATTTGATAAACCGAAGCATTCTAAATGTAAATGCCGCAGAGTGGGATTAGCCGGACGTGTGCTCCCCCAGGTTGAATTAGTTATAGAAGGTGTGTGTGCTCAGGCATGAAGAGCTGAAGGTGCATTGTGGTGGACAGACAAAGAGGATTTGTAAAATGTAATACAGACTACTAATACAGTGTCCTGCAGTAAACCCAACCTTTGTGAAGTGTAGGTGTACACTTTAGTGGAGACAGATGCTGACTCACCTGTGTGCTCCTTTCTGTGGAGATCTATTGTCCTGCATTGTGTTGGAAGGACATTTCATCACTTTACTCAGAATACAGGAAACACAAGGCAAGGCAAGGCAAAAAATGAAAGACATTAAGAAAATGGCATTTAAAATCAGTCATTAAAAAGAAAAGCTAATAAAATAAACATTAAAAGAAGAAATACATGGATAAACATTAAAAGAAAAAATACATGGATAAAAGTTACAGTGCAGTCTAAGATATGAATAGTTCAATTAAAAGCAGCGACAAAAAGAAAAGTCTTCAGCCTGGATTTAAAAGTAAAAGTAAATCCACAATGCAGAAATACAGAGAGATAAAGAGCAGTACACACACCCTGACCACACAGGTTATAATAGAAATCAACGTTTTGTCTGCCTTCATGTCATCATTTTGTGAAGTCTACCTGTCTTCAAGTCTAACTTTCTTCATGTCTACCTGTCTATGGCCAGCTGTTTGAGTATGTATTCCATATCGTTAATATCAGTTGGAAGTCGCCTAGTTGGCTCTTTGTCAGCACTGGTTAGGCATTTGGTCAAACTAGTTTGGGACTTCCCCCCCATCTCTAATAGTCAGTGACCAACACACTCTCACTTCCTAAACGTCCAGGAGCGACGCTTGGTCGGGGTCCCGTGGCATGCAGTTGGGACGCGCCGAGGCTCCTTCAGCTTCATAAACGGACGCAAAGAGCTTTCAACTGATTGCAATGTATTCCCATCGGTGGCGGTATTTGACGCTCAGGGAAGCACCGCATCCATTTATGTCGGCGGCCGTTAAAGGCAATGTGAACGTCCATTCCCATTGGATAACGGAGAATTGTAAATATTCTCCTTACTGTCGATTGATTTGACAGTGATATCTCCACTACTCATCAACTCAAAAACACCATATTATCTTTGTTAATTAAACGACATTGATAGGTTTAAATTGTGTACAATGCTTTTGTGTTTTTCCCCTTCAATTCTGAGAAACAACTTGTTTTCTCTGAAATATGGAGCGCCAAAGAGACTACACGACCCACAATCCCCAGCTATTGTTGTGACGACGCCTGTCCACTTTGCGACAAACCTTGTAATGAGTCAACAAGCTTTGTGATTGGATGAAACATAAATTCATACAAAAAAAATCCAACCCTGTCTCCTAAAAATTACGTTCCCACAGAACTAAACTGCATTCTCAATTTAGCTAGAAACGTATTTTCTCCCACGTTACGTTTGTTATGAACGTATCTTAAATAAGTTTATATTCTACATATCTTTGCCATGTATTGTCTTGCTTATAATAATGATAATCGTCATTTATAAATATCATTTTAGAGCACACATTTGAAATCGAGAATCGGGCTCGATATATAATTAAATTAAAATCAGTAGGCGAGACTGTAATTTCGCCAGCTGTTACTCTCATGAGCGAGGCAGAAATAATAGTTTTAACATGCCAAAGATCTGCTGTGTCGTTTATTGCACCTCAAACATTAAAACAAATCCAGAGTTAGAGAAAGGACAGTAAAAGAAGAGCTCTGTTGCTTCAGGCATGATCGCCATTCAAATGACAGCGTTGGTTTCCCCAAAAGTGGGCGGGGCTGTAAAGTGACGTAGATTTTATTCTCATCTATTATTGAAAAACCATTCTATTTATTCTAACGTAAATTACATGCCAGTGTTTTATCTTTTTATTTAGCGATTTGTTTTTGCATGTTTAACTGGGAATGTTTTCATGTTGAACCGGAAGTACGTCACTTCACTTTGTCTTCTTCGTCCCTTTTACATTCCAGCAGTGGCGGCCGGCCCATAGGGGCGCTAGGGTCGCCGCCCCACCTCTTCCCACATACAAAAAGAAATATTAATATTAAAAAAAAATATAAAGAAAAAATATATATTTTATATTTTTATTTTTAATGAACAAGTTAAATATCATACAATTGGTATCAGTAAAATGTGTAATCTACAATAAAATCTCGTTTAAAATTGTGGTACGATGTCTAAAGTTAATGATAAGTCACATGTTTCCTGCCTGGCCTTGCCCGTGGCATTAGTTTATCATTACTGGCGCTGTGCAAGGAGCCCCCGAGCCAAACAGCAGCAACCAGCACGTTGCGAAAGTCTCAATAGTAAACTGTGCCGTCACGAGGGCGCTCACGTTGGCGCCCACGTTGGCGCCCACGTTGGCACCCACGTTGCTTACGTGCGTTGACCTGAGTTGTTTTTTAGACTTGTGAGTGACCAAGGTGACGCAGTAGTTGGATGAGAATGGCTCCGTGTGCAGGTAAAGTCGCCGGACCTCGGTCCTCGCCCATTTCCGTTCAAGACCTAATCACTAATCTCCAATCCTTTCGAAAGGAGAAGTTTGGGAGATAAACTGTTGCTTAAAGACCTTGGACCGGACCAACCCGATTTGTATATATCGCAGCAAGCTCGTGAAAAAGACAAAACGTATCAACGAGGCTTCTCATGTAGCTGGTACACCAGAAAGGCATGGCTAGCTGGATGCAAACAGGTAAATGCTGTCTTTTGTTTCCCATGCTTGCTCTTCAAACAGCCGGGGACACATATGATCTGTTCAGAAACTAGACAAAAGTTACAAGTACAAACAAGTACAAACCACAGACTGTCTGTGTCATGGAGATTACAGTCGCTGGTTTATTTATTACATTACATTACATTGCATTTAGCTGACGCTTTTGTCCAAAGCGACTTACAATAAGTACATACGACCAGGAAGACACAGCCCAGAAGAAAAACAGAATCATATAAGTACATCAGGTTTCATAGAGCCAAACATTTCAAGTGCTACTCAGCTGGCTATAGATAAGCCAGTCCTATGTTAGTATATAACATTTATGTCTGTATAGGCCGTTGTTGTGAGCGTGGACGGTCGGAGCATATATAACGTTAGCTTAGCCAAGCTCCATTTAGAAAACACGCATTTTAAAAGGGTTTTTCGCCTGCCGTCTGTCTGCAGACTTGTCAAAGCATTAATTCATGGTTTTTACTATCAGTATGTTGTTACTTCGGCATCATTTAGAAACGTGTATTACAATTAAATCACGGTAAAATATGTTCATCTTGTTGTAGTTGTAGCCCCCTTGCCAGCGATTCTCTCTCTAGTTTAGCATACTCAGCCCGACTCAGCCTGGTTGTTCCTGGCCCTAGAACCACGATTTTATGGGGCCAGAAAAACTGTGAATTAGGACCCGCTAGCCGGTACTAGGCCAAGTGGAAACGCAACCAAAAACGGACCCCGCACGGCTCGGCACTGTCTGTGTCATGGCGAATACAGTCGCTGGTTTATTTATGTCTGTAGGCCGTTGTTATGAGTGTGGAGTGAGCATATACAACGTTAGCTTAGCCTGGTCGACCCAATCTCCATTCAGAAAACAAGCATTCTAAAAGGTTTTTCGCCTGCCGTCTGTCTGCAGACTTGTCAAAGCATTAATTCATGGTTTCTACTAACCGGTATCAGTATGTTGTTACATCGGCATAATTTAGAAACGTGTATTACAATTTAATCACGGTAAAATATGTTCATTTTGTTGTAGTTGTAGCTCCCGAGCGCGTCTTGTTTGAGCGATGCGAGTAAACACAGCTGGCAGCCGTGGTTAAACTCGAGCGACTAGAGCGATGCGATAGCAGCGTTTAGAGCGAAGCGAATATTCGCATCGCGTCCGGTCTGAACGCAGCATTAAAGCGAGCTCCGCGCTGCACTGGAAACGCGCCATTACATCACCAGAAGTCGTAATTTAAGGGGTCATTCAAAAATATTTTCCACCAGCTGCCACTGGACCCCAGGTGTGTCTACATTGGAATTACATCTTCATTACTGAAGGAAAAATACTTTACCTAGTTTTTGTAAACTACCACAGGATATGGCCGTTTCCAATTTAAAATCTGATTTTATCACGCTGCAGCATGCACTTCTTGATTCCAAACTGCTTTTGAACAGTAGGAAAACCAAAGCAATGCTTTTTGCTCCCAAGTCAGCGTCTTCTTGCCTCTCCCTTGATGGCGTCTCTGTTGAATTTGTCGATACCTACAAATATCTTGGCTTTTGGTTGGACAGTAATCTGAACTTTAAACATCATATTGAAGTTCTAACTAAGAAATTGAAATTCACTCTTGGTTTCTTTTACAGACTTAAAAGTTGTTTTTCAACTTCATCCCGTAAAAGGTTGGTCTCTGGCTTATTCCTGTCCCAGCTGGACTACGGTGATACCATTTATAGATGTGCCTGTCCCACTGTGTTGGCCAAACTTGACCCACTCTACCATGCTGCACTGCGTTATATATCAAATGCACCCTAGAGGACTCATCATTGCAAACTGTATAGCCTAACTGGATGGTCCTCACTTAGTATGCGTTGGATGCAGCACTGGTTTTTATTAATGTATAAAGCCATTTTAGATAAGCTTCCACTGTACATATGTGCCAGATTTGCTCCAGTTTGTGACTCTTACAACCTCAGATCCAGTGCCTGGATACGGTTCCAGGTTCCTGCTGTGCGGACTGAGGCTGGGAAAAGGAGTTTTTTTATTATGGTCCTTGGTCTTGGAATGACCTTCAATCACGCCTCAAACTGACGGCACTTGTCTCAATAGCATGTTTTAAATTGAAGTTGTCTGAAGTCCTTACCACCAGCTGCTCTTGCAGTAATAAGTAGAGCACCTTTCTTACTGTCCTAATGTGCACATTGTAGTGACTGCTTTATTGTCTTTTGTTTTCTTAGTTATGTTCTCTGTATTTCATATGTTTGTGTTATGTGTAACGTTGCTGCCTTCTTGGCCAGGTCAGCATTGCAAATGAGATTCTATCTCAATGCTTTTATCTGGTTAAATAAAGGTTAAATAAAAAAATAAAAAAAATAAACTGGGTTTTTATTGCAGTTGGCTTTTCTTAATGGTTACAATATTGCTATTTGTTATATCTGAAGCAAATTATGTTTCTGAAGATGTGTAGTCAATTCCACCCTTCAATGTAGCATAAATGTGAACTCTCATTACAGGAACAATACCGGAAACAGACGTAGGAAAGATCCTCAGCTCGCTGATTGGATGTTTTAGCCGCAATGCACGTTGGGAAGCCTGTGTTTATGCGATGTGAAATCCGAAAACATTTGAAAAAATAATACTTTATTCCGAGTTTTCTTGCTTTTCTCTTTGGAAGTCATCACATAAGGGCATTGTAATACACGGTTCGGCTGAATTAAATAATACATATCTGCCGTAGTTCTCTATTTATAGAGCCCTGATGAGAAGACTTCTAGACAAACATGAGGAACTGCCGCCAAAACTGAATATGTGACATGGATCATAAATATATCAGCAATTAAACAACATCTTACATTTCTTTTCACAAAATACGTCTCCTTGCAGTATCAATACTAATTAGGCTGACTTTTAAATTTGATCCAATTGGTAGATGTGTTATATTTACACCATAACGGTGCACAGCTGATAGAAAAGGACTTACTGATTTTCTTTGAATATAAGAATGTAAATACTGAGTTGAGAGAATAGTCAGGGGATTTGGGTGATGGGAGACACATCTATGGAATCACAATTTCAATAGCTTACCATTAAATGACGGATATACCTTTCTGTCTGTGATGTTTTACAAATCAGATATTAATGTGTAGAAGTAAAACATGAGAAATAGTATAGCAATATCCTGTAAAATTATGTAAAAACATGAATAAAACTAAATATCTTCAGATGTTATACATACATAAGTGTCCTACACTAATAACACAATGTTGTTATTATTAGTATGCTATGTAAGTACGTTATTGAATTATTTTTGTTGAATAATGTTATTTTTGTTGAATAATGTTATTTGATGAAAAAAATATTAAGAGTACATACTTTCATAGGGGGAAAGTAGAAGGTCAATGATAGAAATATAGAATATAAAAAATCAAGAAGATACTGTAAGTGATCTCTACAATAAAACAGTTTAGTGCAGGATGTACAAAGATATTAATATGAGGATGTGCAAAACAGACAAACTAATGAACCTTTATTGACACATGCAAGGCAAGTTTATTTATATAGCACCTTTCAACACAAGGCAATTCAAGGTGCTTTACAAAAATTAAAAACATTCAGACAAAGGCATTTAAAAACAGTCATTAAAAAGAAAAGATAATGAAAAAATACATGAATACAAAGTACATGAATAAAAGGTTACAGGGCAGTTTAAGATATGAATAGTTCACACAGAAGTTCCACTTTACTGATGAACCCAACGGCTCAGTTTCAATTAAAAGCAGCGACAAAAAGATAAGTCTTCAGCCTGGATTTAAAAGTAATGAGAGTTAATAGAGATTAAATAATACTTTAGGTTAAGGTCTTCTTTTAAATAAGAAAAAAGCTTTGGCGGTATCTATCAACAGATAAATATTAAGCCTGACAAAGTACTTAACGTTTAATATATTGCTTTCCTGCAATGTTAACTATGTTGAAGCACTTTTTTTAACTGATATTATACATATGAATTATACTCTTATATATGTAGATAGTATAAGAAATGTGCAGAATTTGACAGTTTAATGGTGGAGGTACACACATATTGATAGATGTCTTGTAATGCACTGTTGAGGAACATGTGACCCAAGTGTTTCATTCATTGCATAACTACACCTAGTTGTGTATATGATATGTCAATAAACCTTTGAACATCTTGAAATCTTGAAAGGGATGTGCAAAATAGCCATTATATACAGTTTTTAATGAACTATTAGTAGAGAATAACGAGTAATGAATATACTTTATAGAGATCTGCAGATAAATGTTTAGTCTTCTCAAGCACCAACTATCAAATATCTCTCTTGATTGTTGGCACTTGACAATCACCTTCCCTGAATTTTACTCAGTTGTAACTAAAGTCTGCTTTAAGGGTTGTTTATATTTCACATCATTAATCAGAATCTGCAAAGTAACTACAATAATTGTAGTGGAGTAGAATTACAAAGTAACAATGAGCTGTCATGTGGGTATATATTAATGCTGCCCATTATGAATACAAGCGATTTTCACCCATTTAATTACATGTTTTACATTAGTACACACCAATTTGTTTCCTATCGCCTAAACCTCCAGGGCTGTACACAGTTTAATACTGTCAACTTCTAATTTTGGGAAAAACGAAAACGTCTTTTAAAACTACAATTCCCAGTAGAGACGTGCCATAGAACATGTTGCGAAACACAATAGCCAGCATGTGTAGTTCTCGGGGGGCGTTCGAGTCCAATTTTGAATAGTCTGCCGTGGTTTCGTTCGATTTCAAAGAGCTTTTTTTGCGCACTGCCACTCCAACATCCAATCCCAGAGCTTGAAGATTAATCACGGGGTTTGTCAACGAGACTGTGATTATGGGTAGTGTAGTGTCTTCGGCCATCCTAAACTCTGAATTTTTTTCCGGATATCATTTCGCATTACATTACATTACATTGCATTTAGCTGACGCTTAAAGCGACTTACAATAAGTATATACGACCAGGAAGACACAACCCTGAAGAAAACAGAATCATCATCAAGTACATCAGGTATCATAGAGCCAAACATTTCAAGTGCTACTCAGCTGGCTATAGATAAGCCAGTCCTATATTAGTATATAAGTGCCTTGTTATTAATTCTATCGCTCGAAGTGGAGTCGAAAGAGATGAGTTTTCAGTCTGCGCCGGAAGATGTGCAGGCTTTCTGCTGTCCTGATGTCAATGGGGAGCTCATTCCACCATTTTGGAGCCAGGATAGCAAACCCACGTGTTTTTGCTGATGGGAACTTGGGTCCCCCTCGCAACGAGGGTGCAGCGAGTCGTTTGGCTGATGCAGAGCGTAGTGCACGCGCTGGGGTGTACAGTTTAACCATGACCTGGATGTAGGAAGGGCCAGATCCATTCGCAGCATGGTATGCAAGTACTAGTGTCTTGAAGTGGATTCTAGCAGTTACCGGGAGCCAGTGAAGGGAGCGGAGGAGCGGAGTGGTGTGGGAACATTTAGGAAGGTTGAAGACCAGACGAGCCGCTGCATTCTGCACCATAACACCATATCCCAACGTGCATTGCGGCTAAAACATCCAATCAGCGAACATGAAAACATTCCCAGTTAAACATGCAAAAACAAATCGCTAAATGAAAAGATAAAACACTGGCACGTTAGAATAAAGAGAATGGTTTTGAATAATAGATGAGAGTAAAATCTACGTCACTTTACAGCCACTTTTGGGGAAGCCAACGCTGTCATTTGAACGGCGATCAAGCCTGAAGCCACAGAGCTCTTCTTTTACTGTCCTTTCTTCTTAGAGGAAGTACAGAAACACGTAACTCTGGATTTGTTTTAATGTTTGAGGTGCAATAAACGACACGGCAGATTTTTGGCATGTTAAAACTATTATTTTCTGCCTCCCTCATGAGAGTAACAGCTGGCATTTACAGCCTCGCCTGCTGATTTTAATTTAACCATATATTGAGCCCGATTCTCGATTTCAAATGTGTGCTCTAAAATGATATTTATAAATGACTATTATCATTATTATAAGCAAGACAATAAATGGCAAAGATATGTAGAAATTAAACGTATTTGAGATACGTTCATAACAAACGTAACGTGGGAGAAAATATGTTTCTAGAAGATATCTAGAAATTAAACATATTTGAGATACGTTCATAAAAAACGTAACGTGGGAGAAAATACGTTTCTAGCTAAACGTAATTGAGAATGCAGTTTAGTTCTGTGGGAACGTAATTTTTAGGAGACAGGGTTGGATTTTTTTGTATGAATTTATGTTTCATCCAATCACAAAGCTTGTTGACTCATCACGAGGTTTGTCGCAAAGTGGACAGGCGTCGTCACAACAATAGCTGGGGATTGTGGGTCGTGTAGTCTCTTTGGCGCTCCACATTTCAGAAAAAACAAGTTATACCGGCGTACCGGTACTCACGGGGGCGGGCTGCCCGACCTCGGCAGGCTCCGCAGCAGCAGAGAGCGGCCGGGTGGGTTGCTCCGTCTTCGCGGAGATGACTGGCGGGGGGAGGAAGCGTCTCGGCGGGGGGAGAAAATCTCTCCACCCGGGACGCGAGGGCGAATCATGCCTCTTCCCTGTATAATGCACAGATCCCTACGTTGTCAAATAAAAATGAGGTTGATCTGTATCCAAGTCTGAGTGTCATTTGTTTCCACAATTCTACACTGCACCAGTTGTAGCTTCTGTAAAGGAGGTAGCTAGTGGGCATGCGCAGATGAGAGTGATAAACCGCAGGAAGTGCTATCAAAGCGCTATGCGGGTACAGGGGCATTATGGCCGGCGTATTACTGTCAGGGAACACACTACGCCTAGAGCAGTGGTCACCAACCTTTTTAAGCCCAAGATCACCAACCTCGGCCTAGGTGAAATGCGAGATCTACCTATTGCAGAATTGAGTGAAAAAGACGGCCCAGACAGTGCTTCCAATTTGAGGCCTTTTATATAGGCTAATTGCATCTGAATTACTGTTACAATGAAGGCTCCATAATCAGCTCATGGCATATGTGACCTGCTCTATCGAAATCAGTATGTTAGGAACCGTGACTCACTGATATGAGGACTCAATTGCACAACCCGGAGACGAAAAGGTTTGAAGAAAAATAAACTTTAATGGATCAAAAAACAAAGAAACACTCTTTACAGAGGGAGTGACAAAACGGTCACAAAACGCTCTCATGGAGGATATCACAAAAGGTACTTGGTCTCTATGGCTTCATGGATCTGTCCTCTTGGCATGACGAACAAGACGAACTGACAACAGACAAGGGGAGACAGGACAATATATACAAGAGGTAAGTGGGAACAGGTGGAAACAATCAGCGACGGGGCAGACGCTGACGGGAAACAAGAACCAAGGAAGTAAAGGCACCTGGAATGAGACAAGGAGTACAAAATAAAACAGGAAGTGAAACAAACAAAACAAACATGAACGTGACAAATACATAACAAACTAACATAATTGACGGGACACAACAGTACCCCCCCTTCTAGAGCCGACTCCCGACGGCCCAGGCTGCTCAGGGTGACGATCATAGAAGTCATTTATGAGTGTTTTATCCACCACGAAAGTCGAGGAGACCCAGCAACGTTCCTCAGGCCCATATCCCTCCCAATCGACCAATAATTGGCGTCCTCGGCCCCGTTTGCGGACCGACAGAATTTTCCTGACCGTGTACCACCATCAATGATCCGGGGTGGAGGGGGGGATTTGGAGGGGGGAACCAGAGTGCTCTCTTGAACTGGCTTGAGTTTGCTGACATGAAACGTAGGATGAACATTTAAGGATCTGGGGAGTTTGAGGCGTACAGAGACAGGGTTAATGATTTTTGAGACTGGGAAAGGACCCACAAACCTCGGTGCCAACTTCTTGGAATTAACATAAAGAGGTAGGTCCTTGGTAGAGAGCCATACTTTCTGTCCCGGCTTGTAGAGGGGGACCGCACGTCTGTGACGATCCGCCGCTGACTTCATCCGGGTCGAGGTCCGGAGTAGTGCCTGCCGAGCACCGGCCCAGACCCACTGACAGCGTCGAACCATAGCGTGCGCGGATGGCACCTTGACTTATTCTTCATTGGCAGGGAAGAGAGGGAGCTGATATCCGTACGCACACTGGAATGGGGAGAGACCAGTGGCAGCCGATAGAAGAGTGTTGTGAGCGTACTCTACCCAGGTCAGATGATCGCTCCAAGTGGATTGCTTCTGGGACACGAGACACCTGAGGCAGGTTTCGAGGTCCTGATTCAGGCGTTCTGTCTGACCGTTGGACTGCGGGTGATAACCGGAGGACAAGCTGACGGTGGCGCCGAGGAGCTGGCAAAACTCCTTCCAGAAGATGGGAGTGAACTGAGGACCTCTGTCTGAAACTATGTCGCTGGGAAAACCATGAATTCTGAACACATGAGTAAGCATGACCTCTGCTGTTTTCTTGGCAGAGGGAAGTTTGAGCAGAGGAATGAAATGTACCATCTTTGAGAACCGATCCACCACTGTAAGGACGGTAGTGTTACCTTTGGAAGGTGGGAATCCAGTCACAAAGTCCATGGAGATATGCGACCATGGTCGTTGAGGCACTGGGAGGGGCTGGAGCAGACCCACCTGGGCCTGGGAAGAAGTCTTATTCCGGGCGCACGCTGGACAGGCCGCCACATATTTAGAGACCTCTTTTCTCATGGCCGGCCACCAGAACCGCTGCTTTATGGCAAACATAGTTCGCCGGACCCCCGGATGGCATGTGAGCTTGGAAGTGTGAGCCCAGTGGATTACCTGAGAGCGTAAAGACACAGGGACAAACAAACGGTTGTCTGGACACTCACTAGGTGCCGGGCTCACAACATTAGCCTGCTTCACATCTGTTTCTATCTGCCAAGTTACCGACCCAACCACACAGTTTAGTGGAAGGATTGATTCAGGTTTCTTGGCATTAGGGACAGGCTCAAAGAGACGAGACAGTGCGTCTGGCTTACGGTTTTGCGTACCGGGTCTAAAGGATAAAGTAAAGTTAAACCTACTAAAGAACAGAGTCCACCGGGCCTGACGTGAATTGAGTCTCTTGGCTTTTCTGACATACTCTAAGTTCTTGTGGTCTGTCCACACAACAAACGGTTGCTCCGCCCCTTTGAGCCAGTGTCTCCACTCCTCCAAAGCTGCTTTGACAGCTAGTAACTCCTTGTTCCCCACATCATAGTTATTTTCAGCTGAGGTCAACTTGCGCAATAGATAAGCGCAGGGGTGCATCCGGTTATCCTTGGAGGACCTCTGGGACAACACAGCCCCTATGCCCTCGTTGGACGCATCGACCTCAACCATAAACTGTCTCTGGGGATCCGGAACAGTGAGTATGGGAGCTGGAAAGCAGACTCGGCCTGGGGGGTCCACTGAAAGGAAACTTTAGAAGAGGTGAGAGCATGTAGAGGAACGGCTACAGAACTGAAGTTGCGTATAAACTTTCGGTAAAAGTTGGCAAACCTCAGGAACTGTTGGACTCTCTTGCGGCTATCTGGAGTAGGCCAGTCGGTCACCGCACTGATCTTGGACGGATCCATCTGGACCTGATTGGCGGTGATAATGTAGCCCAGGAAAGAGACAGTGGTTGCATGGAAATCGCACTTCTCAGCTTTCACATACAACTGATACTCCAGAAGCTTCTGGAGGACATGAGACTGAATATCTGGAGAGAAAATCTGAATATCGTCCAAATACACGAAAACAGACACATTAAAAAATTCTCTCAAAATGTCATTGACCATAGTTTGAAAAACAGCAGGAGCATTGCATAGTCCAAAAGACATAACCCTGTATTCGTAATGTCCGCTAGGTATGTTGAACCCCGTTTTCCACTTGTCACCCTCTCTAATCCTGTCGAGGTGGTAGGCATTTCTCAGATCGAGCTTGGTGAACACCTTAGCTGACTGAAGTAGTTCAAAAGCTGAAGACATCAGCGGGAGTGGGTGGCGGTTTTTCACCGTAATGTCATTTAATGGGCTGTAGTCATTGCATGGTCTTAGAGACCCATCCTACTTCCCCACAAAGAAGAATCCTGTGCCCGCAGGTGAAGAAGAGGGACGGATTATTCCCGCTTTCAGTGAGGAGGAGATGTAGTCATCCATGGCTGCCCGCTCTGGTCCTGAGATAGAATATAAGCGCCCCCTAGGGATGGGTGCGCCAGGTAACAGGTCGATGGCACAGTCAAACGGACGATGAGGAGGCAATGATAGTGCTTTGGTTTTGTTAAAAACCTCTTTAATGTCATTGTAGCAAGAGGGGACCTTGGAAAGGTCAGGAAAGTCTGAGCTACTATCAGCTACTGCAACAGTACGTGGAGCTTTACATGACTGTTCACAATTCTCTCCCCATCCCTTAATTTGTCCTAAACACCAGTCTATATGTGGGTTGTGTGTTTTTAATCAGGGAAACCCCAAAATCAGCGGATGCTGTGCAGAATCGAACAGATGAAATTGCATCATTTCCACATAATTATTGTCAATAGTCGCTTGCATGGGTTCTGTACAGTCAGTGACTCTACACATAAGTCTGCCATCTAGGGCACTGGCATTGACGAGATGTTTGAGCGGAACAGTCTTAATATTAAGACGTTTCGCTAGACCCCAGTCTATGAGACTTTCATCAGCCCCAGAGTCAATTAAGGCCCCCATAGTGTATGTCTGACTATTGGCAGTGATATCTACCTGGGTGAGTGTGCGAGAAGGTTAATCAGATGAAATTTTGCTCACCAACGCCCTCCTCATGGTTGGTGAGCATGCCCTTTTCCCGGACATGTCGCCTGCTGGTGTCCCATGTGACCACAGTAGAAGCAGCACCCCTCCTGCAGGAGACGCCGTCGTTCCTGTGGAGAAATCTTCGTTCTCCCGAGCTGCATAGGTTCCTCCAGTGCCTGTGGTGGCGCTGTCACTGCTGGGCCTGATGAAGAGGCGAACAAGGAATCCCATGAGGACTGCCTACCCAGAGAGCGCCCCTGGTGACTGGGAGGTCTTGTTGCGACTCGGCGTCGTTCTCTCTCTCTTTCCCTGATGCGATTGTCAATTCGGAGAGACGTGGAAATGAGTGATTTGAGGTCTTGTGGTAACTCTAATGGAGCCAGGTGATCTTTAATCGTCTCTGAGAGTCCATTGCGGAAGGCATCTATTAATGCTGGAGTGTTCCAGCCACTGTCTGTCTATGGCTAAGGTACGGAACTCTATGGCATAATCTACTGCCTTGAGTGCTGTTTGAGCTGCATGAGAGCCCGAGTGGCGTCACCGATAGGTGAGGTAATATCAAATATGCGGCTCATAGTGTCTTTGAACGCTATGAAGGATCTACAGATATTGGAATTTCTAGACCCTAGGCCCATGCGGCAGCTCTGCTCGTTAAGTGGGAGATCATAAACGCTATCTTAGCCTCATCAGATACAAAAGCTGCTGGATTAAGTTGGTAATGTAAATCACACTGGACTAAGAAGGCTCTGCAGTTGCTCGATTCTCCTGAGTATTTCTCCGGTGCTGCCAACCGCAGTGGAACAGGAGAGGCATGATTCACAGCAGGATTGGCATCAGGTGGAGTAGCGGGAATCGGAGCTGTGGGTGCTGCCTCCAGATGAGAGAGAAGCCTGTGGAGCTGTGTTGCCAGATGGTTCACCTGTGAAGTGACGGAGGTCTGGAAACCTTCCTGGCGATCTGAAAGCTCCTTGACTCCTTGGCTAATATTCTTTAGCTGCTCCTGGCGTTGATGGATGATGTTACCCTGTACGGACAGGGCGGTCTGCAGCGTCTTGGGGTTGGCTGAGTCCATATTTTGGTCAGTTCGTTCTGTTAGGAACCGTGACTCACTGATATGAGGACTCAATTGCACAACCCGGAGATGAAAAGGTTTGAAAAAAAAGAAACTTTAATGGATCAAAAAACAAAGAAACACTCTTTACAGAGGGAGTGACAAAATGGTCACAAAACAAAACGATCTCATGGAGGATATCACAAAAGGTACTTGGTCTCTCTATGGCTGCTTGGATCTGACCTCTTGGCATGACCAACAGACAAGAGGAGACAGGACAATATATACAAGAGGTAAGTGGGAACAGGTGGAAACAATCAGGGGCGGGGCAGACGCTGACAATGGCGGGAAACAAGAACCAAGGAAGTAAAGGCACCTGGAATGATACAAGGAGTACAAAATAAAACAGGAAGTGAAACAAACAAAACAAACATGAACGTGACAAATACATAATAAACTAACATAATTGACGGGACACAACACAGTCGCATTGACCCGAAGACACATTTTGAGTTGTATACACTGCTGGAAAGAGGAGATTCCTAGCTTTCTAATGATATCAGGATTGTTTTTGTACTCCAAATATTCAGTGAAATATGTCACATTATATAATGACTGTCACAGAGTCATCATTTTGAGAAAAAGGCCTTCAGATTTTCTTTTTCTTTATGGATATTTTACAAATCACTCCCCTTTTAAACTGTATTCTTGTTTTACTGCCATATAGTATTTCATACCTGTTTTTCATTTATTCTCTTATTGTTTGTATAACTATAAAGATCATATGAAGGTGTGCCTCGGAAATAATCTTTTGAATAGTTTGTGACAAAACCGTTCTAAACACTCAGAGAGTCCTTTAGCTCACCTGAGCCCCTCAGTCTGACAGGGGAGGACTCTCCTCCAGCTTGTTGTGGAAAACAGCTCCTTATGTCCGTTAGTGCAGCTAGCTAACCAGCTGCTAACATCACGGTCCCCGCTAGCACCGGTCCCTCTCTCTCCCTCTCTCCCTCTCTCTCTCTCCCTCTCTATCACACTAAATGCGCTATTACCACACACACACAGAGCCGAGCTTGAATGACACAAGCACGCGTGTATTTCCATGCAACTCTCTGATTGGTCTGGTGACTTGCCTCTGTTGCATTCACCGAACACGGGAAATTGCAGTCCTGCCGTCCTCTCTTGTGTCATGATGAGGTTCACGTAAAGCACGGTGAATGTATTATATTATTTAGGTGTCTCAATATACGTCAATCAAGTGACACCTGCTAACGGGATGGTGGATGATAGGTTTACATCTAAAAACATATTTTTCAAACACTATTATTTTTATTTCTTTTGTTACTTTTTTTTTAACAGTCCGCGATCTACCCGCACCACACTCGACTGGTTGGCGACCACTGGCCTAGAGTAAAGACTGTGATTAATGCAGTTAACACGTAGTGGTAAAGGGGACATTATGGCCGAGTTCACGCACACAAGAGCGCGGTGGTGCATTCAGGGACCTCAGTACAAAATCGGCCCTTTCTGTGTCGACCCTCCATGGGACGAACTTCCCTTCACGGGGAGTTTTGCGGCGGAACGGGTCACCAGGGAGTATCACAGCTTCATACCTGGGGCCCCGCAGCTGAGGGCTTGTCCCCTAACACAGTGTTATGGGGAATGGAAACTCAGCTCTGTGTTAACAAAGTGGATGGACAGGACGCTGAAACGGGGTTATTCACTCCAGTTTTGCAGCATCCCAGCTCCATTCAAGGGCATGCGAGAGGTAAATTCAGTTATACTGAATACACTATAAAACAGTTACTGGGGCTAGTGCAACCGGGCGATTGGTTCACCACCATCGACCTGAAAGACACGTACTTTCATGTGGAAATTGCTCCAGAGCACAGAAATGATCTGCGTTTTGCCTTCATGGGGATAGCCTACGAGTACAACAGATTACCGTTCGGCTACTCCCTATCCCACGCACGTTCAGCAAATGTGTGGCCACTGCGCTCCAGCCGCTGCGCGTCCATGGCATGATCAATCAATCAATGTTTATTTATATAGCCCAATATCACAAATATTACATTTGTCTCAGTGGACTTCACAGTTTGTACAGAATATCAGTCTGACAATATGACACCCTCTGTCCTTAGACCCTCACATCGTACAAGGAAAAACTTCCGGAGAAAACCCACAGTTTAAAGGGAAAAATGGGAGAAACCTCAGGGAGAGCAACAGAGGAGGGATCCCTCTCAAAGGACGGACAGACGTGCAATAGATGCCGTGTGTAAATTGATAATAAAAAGATAATACATTTGCAACATAGGTAGTCCAAATGTTTGGAAATGCATGTGTCTATACTAAGAAGATGAATCCACGAGGATATCCATCCAGGACTTATGATCCAGGACCACAGCAACAGGCACAGCCACGACCAAGGTCCAGGGCTCGCGATCCAGGACACAGGACCGCAGCAACAGGATCATCCATGACTCCGGATCCCGGCGTATATAGACACCAAAAAGAAAGAAATTTGGGGAAGCTGGGTTATTCGGAACATGAGAGTACACAGGTACAGTCAGAGAGAAGGAAGAAGTAAGATGTCCCCCGACAAAACTAAGCCTATATCAGCAAAACTAGGGGCTGAATCTAATCAGCCCTAACTATAAGCTTTATCAAAAAGGAAGGTCTTAAGCGCACTCTTAAAAACGGATAGGGTGTCTGCCGCCCGAACACAAACTGGAAGCTGATTCCACAAATGTGGAGCTTGATAAGAAAAGGCTCTGGTTCCCATTGTACTTTTAGAGACTCTAGGAACAACCAACAACCCTGCATTCTTGGAACGCAATGCCCAAGTAGGACAGTAGGGTATAATGAGTTCTTTAAGGTAAGATGGCGCCTGCCCATTAAGGGCTTTGTAGGCGAGAAGAAGAATTTTAAATTCTATCCTGTGTTCTATAGGGAGCCAGTGTAAGGCGGCCAGAACAGGAGTAATGTGGTCCCTTTTTCTAACTCTGGTTAGTACACGAGCTGCAGCATTTTGAATCAGCTGAAGACACTTGACTGACTTCTTGGTACACCCTGATAATAAAGAGTTACAATAATCCAGCCTTGAAGTAACAAATGCATGGACTAGTTTCTCTGCATCGCTTTGAGGCATGATATGCCTGATTTTTGCAATGTTACGTAGATGGAAGTAGGCGGTCCTTGAAATTGATTTTATGTGGGCGTTAAAGGATAAATCCTGATCAAATATAACACCAAGATTCCTTACAGTCTCACTGGAGGCCAAATTAATGCCATCCATAGTTAGTATATCTTTAGATAATTTGTTTCGTAGATTCTTTGGGACGAGTACAATAACTTCAGTTTTGGTCGTGTTTAACATCAAAAAGTTTAAGGTCATCCACGTTTTAAGTCTTTGAGGCAGTCTTGAATTTTATTTAGAAGATTAATTTCATCAGGCTTGATTGATAATTATAGTTGAGTATCATCCTCATGACAATGAAGATTTACAGAATGATTCCTTATAATATTGCCTAACGGAAGCATATATAATGTGAACAAGGGACCTGGTGCATGGTACACTGTAACAAATAAGATTGGCTGCAAAGTTTTCCAGGTCGGATGCATAAGACTAAAAACAAGACTTTCAAAGGAGGTATAATTTAATTTTTTTAGTATTGATAAGTATATTTGAGTCAAAGATTGCTGCAACTCCACCTCCTCGGCCTGTGACTCGGGCAATATGAGTATTAATATGGCTGGGTGGAGTGGCCTCATTTATACTGACATATTCTTCATGTCTCAACCAAGTTTCAGTGAGACAGCATATATCAATATTATAATCTGATATTAAATAATTTACCAATATTGCTTTAGATGCTAGAGATCTTATGTTTAAGAGACCACATTTAATCTTCCTGCTTTGTTGCACTGTAGTAGTTGTTACATTTACTTTTATTAGGTTATTATGTATGACACACACCGTTAATATTGGGTATTTTATTGGGTTCGGGATTCCTATAGATGACTGCCTAGGAGAGAGCGCAGAGAAGCGTGTAAGACTGTGACTCCGCCTCCTGGTCTCAACTCCAGTTTGTCATGGATTATCATGGATGAGAGTTTTCTTTTACCTGGACGACATCATAGTCATGGCCAGGTCCAGGGAATAGGCAATGTTTTGCACAGCTCAATTGATCCTACACCAAACCATGTTGGGCTTTGCGATCAATTGGAAAAAGAGCACCCCCATACCTCACCAACAGGCGTTGTATTTGGGAGTAGGGTTCAGATCTGTACCTGTGATCGTGACAGTACAATCTGGCCAACATGAACCCAGCCGACTCATCGACAGAACCGCCGACGCAAGATATCATGCATAGCAGCTTACCTTCATGGCTGAAGCTATGCAGGAGATGGCCGCTCGTCACGAACGGACCTTTGTGAATCTCCATGATCATCTTCAGAACCTTCCTCCTACGGTCCAAAGTCCGGAACTAACTCCAGCTTTCGCTGTTCGATTCCAGAATCCTCCGGCATCGGATGCACGCCTGCCTCCTCCGGAACGCTACTCTGGAGCCCCAGGTTCGTGCAGACCATTTCTGGTCCAATGTTCCCTCGCCTTCGAGCTTCAGCCTTCCGCCATCCCAACAGAAAGATCCCGGGTGGCATATATTGTCTTTCTTCTAACAGGCAAAGCTAAAGACTGGGGTACCACCGAATGGGAGAGACAATCCTCTGCCTGCTCGTCTGTAAGCTTATTCTCCGATGAACTGCGTAAAGTCTTTGATCACGTCACACCCGGAAGAGAGGTCGCTCGGGGACTGTTTAACCTGGCGCAAGGAGGGAGATCTGTGTCCGATTACTCCATCGAGTTTCGTACCATAGCCGCCGAGAGTAACTGGAATGCTTCTTCACTTCTCGATGCCTTCTACAACGGTCTGTCGGATCGCCTTAAAGACGAACTGGCAGCTCGGGACCTTCCTGCTGATTTAGATGAGCTGGTGGCTCTCTCCATCCGCATTGACTGCCGTCTGCGGGAGCAGGGGAGAGAGAGGGTTTTCTCCGTCGCCCCTCAGGCTCCGCCTCTCCCGTCAGCGCATGCTACTGAACAGGTGAGAGGAGGATTTTCTAACTCTTCTGAACCAATGCAGCTGGGGCGGACCCGGCTCTCCGAGGCAGAACGACAGCGCCGCCTGCGGGACAACTGCTGTCTTTACTGCGGCTAGAAGGGTCATCTTGCCTTGTTTTGTCCTGTAAAAGGCAGGGCTCACCAGTCATCCAAAGGGCACTGGTGAGCAGAATTATGAATTTAGAAATGCCCACTCAACCCCTAATCCATGCTCAGCTGAGCTGCTCGGGGAAAATGCACACTGTGGCAGTTCTTATTGACTCTGGTGCTGATGCCAGTCTTTTGGACATAACACTGGCCTTTCAGATGGGACTTGGCAGGGAGATTTTGGAGAAGCCCATCAAAGCTACAGCTCTAGATGGTCGTCTTCTCTGCAGAGTGACACACCGTTCAACTCCAGTTCAAATGAGCATGTCAGGTAATCACAGCGAAACACTCTCTTTTCACCTTATCCATGCACCACAGCAGCCTGTCATTTTGGGGTTTCCTCAGTTAAGGAGGCATAATCCTCATATACTGTAGATTGGGATTCAGGGACTATTAGAGAGTGGAGTGCTCATTGTCATGCTGTCTGCTTAAGATCTAGTTCCTCAATTGATTCCAGTCAGCCGATTATCTCTGAGTGTCAAGACATTTCTGGTGTTCCCAAGGATTACTGGGACCTTAAAGAGGCCTTTAACAAGGTTCAGGCCACCTCACTCCCGCCTCATTGTGCTAATGACTGTCCTATTGAGCTGTTACCTGGTACTTCTCCTCCTTTTTTCTTTATCGGCTCCTGAAACTAAGTCAATGGAGAAGTATATCAATGACTCTTTGGATGCAGGGCTTATCCGGCCTTCATCATCTCCTGCTGGTGCAGGTTTTTTCTTCGTGGGTAAGAAGGATAAGACTCTGCGCCCATGCATTGACTACAGAGGACTCAATAACATCACTGTCAAGAACAGGTACCCCCTTCCACTTGTTTCCTCTGCATTTGAACTGTTACAAGGCGCTACTATTTTTACCAAGCTGGACCTACGTAACGCGTACCATTTGGTGGGGAATCAGGGAGGGGGACGAGTGGAAGACGGGATTTAACACTCCTAGTGGACATTATGAGTATCTAGTCATGCCTTTTGGACTCACCAATGCACCTGCAGTCTTCCAGGGGTTGGTGAATGATGTTCTGCGGGATCTACTCAATATCTGTGTTTTTGTATACCTGGATGACATTTTGATTTTTTCCAAATCAAAACAGGAGCATGTGGTCCATGTTCGCCTAGTCCTCCAGAGGCTCTTGGAGAACCACCTCCTTGTCAAGGCCGAGAAGTGTGTGTTCCACACCACAGAAGTCCCTTTCCTGGGATTTGTGGTCTCCACCGGAAACATCAAGATGGATCCTGACAAGACCAAGGCGGTGACTGACTGGCCACGCCCTTCAACCCGCAAGGAGCTCCAACGCTTTCTGGGTTTTGCCAACTTCTACCGGAGGTTCATTCGAAACTACAGTTTGGTGGCAGCCCCTCTCACAGCTCTCACCTCTCAGAACATTCCCTTCCGGTGGTCCTCTGTGGCAGTAGGGGCTTTTGGTGAGTTAAAGTCACGCTTCACCTCTGCTCCTATTTAGATTTTTCCAGATTCTACTCGGCAGTTTACTGTAGAGGTAGATGCGTCGGACACTGGAGTTGGGGCAGTTCTTTCTCAACGGTTGGCCGAGAATCAGAAGATGCACCCGTGTGCCTTCTTCTCTCGGAAGCTGTCCCCAGCAGAAAGAAATTATGACATTGGAAATCGAGAACTGTTGGCAGTGAAACTTGCCCTGGAAGAATGGAGACACTGGGTGGAGGGAGCAGAGCAGCCTTTTGTGGTCTGGACTGACCACAAACATTTGGAGTACATCCGTTCACCTAAGCGGCTGAACTCTCGTCAAGCCAGGTGGGCTCTGTTTTTCACGCGCTTTGATTTTTCTCTTTCATACAGACCTGGTTCTAAGAACATCAAACCTGACGCCCTGCCTCGCCAGTTCCAGCCAGAGGGCTCTCCATCTCCTACTGAGAATATCATCGCTTCTACATGTGTCATTGGTCTGGTGACCTGGGAGGAGGAGGATAAGGTCAAGCGCTCTCATGCTGAACACCCAGCCCCAAGTGCCTGTCCTGTTAACCGTCTGTTTGTGCCTGCCACTCTCCGTACCCAGGTTCTCCAGTGGGGTCATAACTCTCACCTGGCTTGTCACTCAGGAGTGAGACGGTCCAAGTCTGCCCGGCTTATTCCATTAACCAAATTATCTACTGCCAAGGAAACGGCTGAAATCATGCTACAACATGTGTTCAGGCTGCATGATCTCCCCAGTGACGTTGTGTCTGATCGGGGACCACAATTTACTTCTCGTTTTTGGTCCGAATTTTGCAGGCTGCTGGGAGCCAGTGTCAGTCTCTCGTCCGGATTTCATCCCCAGTCCAATGATCAAGCAGAGTGAATGAACCAGGAGATGGAGACTGCCTTACGCTGTCTAGCATCCTCCACTCCCTCCTCCTGGTCGAGGCAGCTTCTATGGGTTGAGTATGCCCACAACACCCTTCCTAGTTCTGCTACTGCTGCTAGTGGATCACCGGACCTGTATTGGATTAACATTAACTAACATGCTTATTGTAGTTGTGAGTGAATTGCCTTGCGGCCTGTAGCACCATCCTTGATGGAGCATATGTGTGGGCTGGACCTGCATTTTACAGGAAAGGAGTGAGCAGAGGGTCGAGTTGTCGATTCTTGTTCTGTTTTCTGTGACTCCTCACCTTCTCAGACTTTGAGTTGCGCGCGGTACTAAAGAGACGCGCTAACATGGAAACCAAACAATGGTGTAGCTGTATTAAAGTCCGAGTGGAAACAGTCCTGAATAAATCTGATTTTGTCAGAAATCGGGAGAAAAGCGGGAGAAATATAACCCCGGGAGAGGGCAATGAAATCGGGAGTCTGCCGCGAAAATCGGGAGGGTTGCCAAGTATGCTCTAGACCCCCACCACCACCCCGGACTATCGACGGAAAGACTGTTTACACTGTCCGTCGCCTCAACAAGTCCCGGCGACGTGGTAGAGGGTTGCAGTACCTGGTACACTGGGATGGTTATGGTCCTGAAGAGCGTTCATGGGTGCCCGCGCGCAGTATCTTTGACCCATCTCTGATTACTGACTTTCACCAGGCTCATCCCGATCAACGACGTGGGACGTCAGGAGCCGTCCATAGAGGGGGGGGTTCTGTCACAAGTTAGACACTTCTATTATTGTTTGTTTGGTGGCTCATCTAAACTCTCCTGTCATTTCAGATCCCGCCTTCCTCCAGGCCCTTGTAATCAGCTCACTTCCCTCACCTGGTCTCCCCAGCCCTTCCCCTCACCTGTTACTCATTCCCTCATCACTTCACTGTATTTATACCACCTCACTATCACTGGTCCTTTGCCAGATTGTCTTGTCGTTTCCGCCAAGCTCTCCAGTGAGTGTTGTTCTCTAGCCTAGATCTTTGTCCTGCCCGGTTTTTGATCCCTGCCTGCCTGTTTACGGATCTCGAGTTCCTGCCTGCTCCCTGTCTAGTTTTGGTTGCCTGTCTGACGGATTTCCTGGTTTTGACCCTGCCTGTCCCTGACCTGAATAAACTGAACATTGCAATACACTGGTTACTGTACCTGTGATCCTGACAGTGATGGCTATTGTTTTATCTTGTTGGTTCAAACATATGTTCAAAATATGCCTCTTTGAACTAAGACACAATGTGCAGCTATTTGAGGGGAGCATCTACATACTATGGATAGGTCCACAATCACAGTACAAATTACATTTGGAATGATATGAATACCTGAGTGGATACCCATGCTCGTTCACAGCTTCATTGAAGAAGACCAAGTGGGTGTCAGACCGGCTGTTGTCTGCTACCTTTAAGTACATAATCTATACATACAAGTAAATATATAATATAACACATTATCAACTTGATCAATTAGTATTCATTGCAACATAAATCAACTGACAAATGACATGAAACGGTAAGAAAACTAGACACCTCAGAATGATTTGATGTTATATTATGAAGTCTCTTGACATAAGAAATCAAGTCAAAGCTCAATAGAAAGGACTGAATACTTTACATGAATACTATAAAAAGAGAATGTTTCAATGTTAAATCACAGCCTCAAAGTTAACATGGGTGGAATAGGCACTATTCAGTCAGCAAAAAATGTGAAATTATGACTTTTATCAATTAATTTCCAGTATACAATGCCTGCTTCCCCTCACGAATGAAAAAGAGTAGGTTACTACCCCCTATTTGTACAGAAAATAATCTGAAGCCTAATCCAAAAAATAAAAAAACACCACTCTTGTTTAGCAACATGTTGCAGTCTTACCTTTCTTGAATAGCCATCTATTCCTCCAAAGATAACAAAGTTGTATCCAAGTTTAAACGAATAAGAAAGAAAAAAGTAACTCCCAAACACAACACAAAACATCCACAGAAGCATAGATCTCACATAGAATATTTATGTGGATGAAAGCAAAACCGAATTTGTTCATGCTACGTTATGCTATGTTCTGTCAATGGTTATTTTTAAATATTATTTAAAAAACACAAGATATATAAAACTAGAAATGAAAAAGAATATAATGAACACTTCACATACAGATAGCATGCAAACACACCTGATTAGCTTGTGATTGGTGTTAACAGGGCCGTCCCTGGCAAACTTGGGGCCCAAGGCGACATTGTGAGATGAGGCCAAAAAAGAGAAAGGAAGACAGCGAAAACATAGCATTTAATGACATGTTCTCTTACTGGACCTCTTTGAAATGCAATAGAATACCCCTGTATTATAGCAACAACAACAATAATAATAATAATAATAATAATAATAATAGCAATGATAATTGGGAGGGGGGGCGCGGCTGTCCTTATGTTCTCTGAGGGGAGGCTCACCTTCCCACACTTTGAAAACCCCTGGTGTAAGATATCCTTCTGTTGGGTGGTTTCGTATTTTAGAATTCATCATTGTTTCAAAGTTATTTTATAATGTATTTATTTTGAACTTTCGTAGTTTGAAAATATAGAAAATAGCAAATACAGCTATCAGGTGAATGAAGAGTAAATAGTTGTATTCCACCACTAATTCTCCCCATGTACAATATTCAGCACATGAAGATGCAGAGTGCCAATGTTTACAAAATAAGAAAAAAAACATTAAATTAATAAATACAATAAAAAAGGACTTCTCCTCTAGTAATCTAATTCCAATGTATCAAAGTTTGAATATGATCATCTATCCAATGTTTTCACCTCATGTTTACACTATGAAAATAATTCTGTGGAGCCATTTTCACCACTAGATGGTGCTGCAGGCCTCCATATCGACACCAAAGATGAATAAACTGGAAGCTAATGGTTACCAACACACACCACCATGACTGCAGGCTGAGGGTACTAACAGAGACCACAGGGGGGGCAACAGAGGGAAGATCCGTCCTCAGGAACAGCGTACTCTGAGAAACTCAGCACAGGGTTAGGTTTCTTCTGCACAAGTGAACATGTGTGGTATGCTTTAGACCAAGGGTGGGGAACCTTTTTCCTCTCAAGGGCCATTTACATTTTTTCAACATATTCGTTAGCATAGCTAGCTAACCAGATACTAATAACAACAAAGTTATTGACTGTATGATCAGTATGACAGATGAACAGATCGCCACTGGGCTTTCAGCTAAAGACACAGCCACGCAAAAACTGCGGCATGTGTACGGCTCCTTATGGATACTGCGATTTGTGAAGTCCCGGCCGGAGCCGCGTTCTGGTGCTCTCCGTCAGAACTGCACCCCTGTCAGACGAGACATATACCACGTGATGACACGTTACACTCGTGTTGTGTTCAAGGACCCTGACCTTGGCCAGGAAAAACAGGTACTCGCTTGTTTAGTTTTTTTGCGGTCTAGATTTCTTTCATTTTTTTCTTTTTTGTGTGTTTTTATAAATGACCTCGAGGGCTGTACCAAAAGGTCTCGCGGGCCGTATACGGCCCGGGGGCCGGAGGTTCCCCACCCCTGCTTTAGACAGAGAAGAGCACGACGCAAAAATAATCCCAAGTGTTCCTCTGGAGAACATGTCCAAAGCACATTTCCGCTTTAGGTTCCCTCCAGTCCATATGTCTCTAATTATTCCTCCACTGTAAGGTTTAAGCTTCATTTGGTAGAATAATATTATTTTCATGTTCCACCCTCAGGAAAATTTCTCCGAGCTCATCTTTAATCAGGATATCACAACTAGCTTGCAGCCAATCAGTTAGAAACTTGAGAAAACACTTTTGGTGGATAAATAAGGATGTGGCTCAGTGGATAGTGCGCTGGACTTCCAATCAGGGGGTAGCAAGTCCGTGTCCCACTGCAGTCAGCATGTCGTTGTGTCCCTGGGCAAGACACTTCACCCCACCTCCTGTGGGGATTGTCCACAGTACTGAAGGTATGTAAGTCGCTTTGGATAAAAGCGTCTAACAAATTAGATGTAATAATGAAAATAATATCACGCACAAATTATTATACAAAGCATATGTCATAAAACACATCTGGGGGGTCCTAAAGCTGGAGTGGGTAATGTGTTTTCGAAACAGTTTCTGTCTCAAATTCTTACATTCTGACAGCAATCAATAATAAAAATGCTCTGATTAAAAGGAGAACAATCTATGTCTGTCTGTAATGTCTGCCTCCCTGCGCTCTCAGCATTCAAGGCGTTCACATGAATCTTCCATTAGCCGTTAGCTTGATGGATAACAATAGCCTTGTTGGGTTCATGATGAGGATTTGAGGGCAGTGTCTTTGGAGGGAGTCCTGATGGGACGGGCTTTCAGTGTTGCTAATTTGACGACTTTACGGCTGGATTTAGCGTTCAGAGCTAATGCTAATGCTGATCATTTTTTAAATCCAATTCTAAAACATTAGGGAAACATATTAAACTAATGGTTTGTGAGAGGTACACATATTATGAATGATATGCTTGTAACTATGAATATCCAAACTTGATTTAGTGCTGGACGACAGATTACCAACCATTTCCATCCAAGTCACATTTTGTAACTGACACGTTTTATGGGAAGATAGTTTTGGTGCAGTGCAATTCCTGTTTATTATTATTATCAACACAGTTACTTTTTAACTCAGTGACGTTGCAAACTCTGCGTTACTTACCAAGCTAAGCTAACATGCTCCCCATCTGCACACTGCCGTCGCATTTTACGTTTCTAAAGTAAGCGGACATGAAACTATTCAGCAAAACTATAAATAATAATCTAAGTTATTGAGTTTTTATGTTAGCTTACACTGCGTCTGTTTGCTACCTATATGCATGAAAAGATAACCCTACAATAGTTCATCTGTGTGTGTGTGTGTGTGTGTGTGTGTGTGTGTGTGTGTGTGTGTGCGTGCGTGCGTGCGTGTGTGTGTGTGTGTGTGTGTGTGTGGCCTAGCATTACTATACTTGTGGGGACCTACATCTGTTTACACAGTCACGTGTGGGGACTTGCCTCCCTTATGGGGAAAAATTGGAGGTCCTCATGAGGGGAATCATTAATTTTAGGGTGAAGACTTGGTTAGGTTAGGATTAGGATTAGGGTTAGGGTTAGGGTTAGGCATGTGTTGGTTATGGCTAAGATTAAAATAAGTCTCCAGGAAATGCATGTAAGTCAATGTAATGTCCCCTGAAGTGATGTATACATGGTATGTGTGTGTGTGTGTGTGTGTGTGTGTGTGTGTGTGTGTGTGTGTGTGTGTGTGTGTGTGTGTGTGTGTGTGTGTGTGTGTGTGTGTGTGTGTGTGTGTGTGTGTGTGTATATGGGTTGGGGGTTCAATGACTTGATCTACAGCAGGTTGAGGTGAACATGAGAAGGGTCAGTAATCCAGCGTCTCAGGTGTCCTGTTAATCGCTCTTGAAGGAAGTGTTCAGACTAGGTTCCCACACACACAGGACAATGAGAGCAGTCTGTGCTGCTGGAATGCTGCGAGCGCTACCTTCCTCCATCCATGCAGCCATCGATGCATCTCTGTTCCACAATTCATTCATCCTTCTTTCATTCCTCTACTTAGCTCATCTCTCTCTCTCCCTGTAAGACATTCTGTTGTAGTTTGTTGCTGGGGCTAGTGTTGGTTCAGAGTTGGTTCCACTAGCAAACTTTCTAAGAACCCACCCACTAATGTGTTTCACATTATGATGTCAACGTTTATTTTACCCAGCAAGCTACAGTGTTGCAGCTGTGTTCATGTTGCTCTTATTCTCACATATGCCGTTCCGTCATAACGTTTCTTAAAGCAGGAGGTTTAGCTGTTTAGATTAAGATGTTTTAAATGTTTCAGTTTTAACTGACAGTATTTGGCAGCATATTACCGTATACCAGGGGTATTCAACTAAAATTCAATGAGGTCCAGTTAGAGAAAATGTCCCCAAGCAAAGGTCCGGAACATCAAAATGTCTAACTTGCTTTATGAATTAGTGTGATATATTGAAGTAGCCTGTAGCTTTATTAACGTCTGCATGTAATCAACAACTGACTAGGGGTGTTGAAAATAATCGTTTCTACGATGCATTGCGATGCGGACGTGGACGATTCGGTATCGATGCAGTGACGGAAGATAATCAGAAGGACCCGCTCTGAATCACTCCGTGTCGCTGCGGCTCAGAGACACAGGGATTTATTTTTTTCAAAAATAATAGCGTTACAATCATGTCAGGTTTTTGGTGGATTTAATTAAGTCTTGGATTGCAAAGTATGAATGTCCTCTAGCAATTTTCAGACGATATATACGTGTGTAAAGTTTGTGAAGGCAGGCGGAAAAAAGCTTCCGCGATCACCGTCTCCTCTCCGTTCCTCCAAACCCCGCCCCCTGCCTGAAAATAATGAGTGACAGGCTGATAGTGACCTGATAGAAACTGTATTATTCACTTAATCACTGAGATATAATGAAGCTAATTTAATCTCATACATTCATGGGATTTATATAACAGTAAAACAGAGAATGTAAGTGTGCACCCACATGCAGTATTTTTGTTTGTGTATGCTATTGTAAATACTCCTGTTGTCTGCTGTGTTCAGACTCAAGTCCTGTGTGTGATGACACATTCAGGACATTCAGTGTCCTGTTTTTAACAGAAGACCTTTGCTAGAAGCTGTAGCTAGACTGCAGAAGCATTATGTTTTTGTTTTTGAGGATGGAACAACTTCACACACAGATATAGGGAGGCTAGACCTATACAATTCATTTATTTTGGTTTATAAATTAATATCAAGACATTTATGTTATTGATTTCTGAAGCACTTTCTAAATAATAAAAAGAGAGTTCATATGTATTAACTGCATGTATGCATTGATGAAAAATAAGCCTGGGCAGTAATATAGAAAATTGAGGATGCAACGCATTGGTATGAATCGTGATGCATCGTGATATCGAATTGAATCGAATCGTTGACAGGATAATCGAATCGAAACAGTGAAGATGCACAGCCCTGCAACTGAATGCCAATCAAATAAAGAAAGTACAATTCAAAAACAACAATATTTATTGTCAATGTTACGGTGTGTGTGGGAAGTAGGACCCAGATGCAGATTATAGTGACAAAATGACTCCTTTATTTCAAGGCTACATAATCATAAAGACAGAACAGAACACTCACCGCAGACCAGGTCATAACACAAGACGAACCGACAAAGACAGACAGAAAAACCAGAACTTAAATACACACAAGACTAATCACACAAACAAGACACAGGTGAGGAGGGAGGAGAAAACACAGGAACACCAGGTGAACACAATCGGGTAAATTAGACACACCAGGGAAACTGACAGGGAATCACAGACAGATTACAACAGGCAGGAAACGGGGGGTGAACACTTTACAAAATAAAACAGGAAACTAAAGACAGAAACAGACAGACAAAACATAACACGGACAGATCGTGACAGAACCCCCCCCTCAAGGGGCGGATCCCAGACGTCCCTAAACCCCAAAAACAAAAATCCCACACAGTCCAGCAGGGTGGGTGGAGGGGGTCCGGAGGAGGGACGTATCCCTAGGCCACCAGGGTGGGTGGAGGGGGTCCGGAGGACGGGACTAAGCTGACCACCCAGGAGCCCAGTAGGGGACCAGGAAGGGATCTCGGGCGGACGGCCCGGGGGCAAGGCAGAGTCTAAAGTGGGGAACTCGGGCGGACGGCCCGGGGGCAAGGCAGAGTCCAAGGTGGGGGTCTCGGGCGGACGGCCCGGGGGCAAGGCAGAGTCTAAAGTGGGGAACTCGGGCGGACGGCCCGGGGGCAAGGCAGAGTCCAAGGTGAGGAACTCGGGCGGACGACCCGGGGGCAAGGCAGAGTCCAAGGTGGGGGTCTCGGGCGGACGGCCCGGGGGCAAGGCAGAGTCCATGGTGGGGAACTCGGGCGGACGACCCGGGGGCAAGGCAGAGTCCAAGGTGGGGGTCTCGGGCGGACGGCCCGGGGGCAAGGCAGAGTCCATAGTGGGGCGAAGGCCACAGCGGGCGAACTCAGGGGGCCGAGCATGAGGGCGAAGACCAGACAACTCCGGAGGCCGGGCAGGGACCCGGTGTCGGCCGGACAGGAACCGGAGCCGGCGGGACAGGCTTCGGCAGAATCCCCCACGGAAGAGGACCAGGAGTTGGCAGGACCCCCAGCAGGAGAGTGGACGACGGGACCTCCAACGAGACAGGACAAAGGGTTGGCAGGACCCCCGGCAGGAGAGTAGTCGGCGGGGCCTCCAACAGCACAGGACATAGGATTGGCAGGACCCCCGGCAGGAGAGTAGACGGCGGGACCTCCAACGGCACAGGACATAGGGTTGGCAGGACCCCCGGCAGGAGCGTAGTCGGCGGGACCTCCAACGGGACAGGACATGGGGTTGGCAGGACCCCCGGCAGGAGAGTAGTCGGCGGGGCCTCCAACGGGACAGGACAAAGGGTTGGCAGGACCCCCGGCAGGAGACTAGTCTGCGGGACCTCCAACTGGACAAGACATGGGGTTGGCAGGACCCCCGGCAGAGGGCTAGTCTGCGGGACCTCCAACTTGACAGGACATGGGATTGGCAGGACCCCCGGCAGAGGGCTAGTCTGCGGGACCTCCAACTGGACAAGACATGGGGTTGGCAGGACCCCCGGCAGAGGGCTAGTCTGCGGGGCCTCCAACTGGACAGGACATGGGGTTGGCAGGACCCCCGGCAGAGGGCTAGTCTGCGGGACCTCCAACTGGACAGGACATGGGGTTGGCAGGACCCCCGGCAGGAGACTAGTCTGCGGGACCTCCAACTGGACAAGACATGGGGTTGGCAGGACCCCCGGCAGAGGGCTAGTCTGCGGGACCTCCAACTGGACAAGACATGGGGTTGGCAGGACCCCCGGCAGAGGGCTAGTCTGCGGGACCTCCAACTGGACAGGACATGAGGTTGGCAGGACCCCCGGCAGAGGGCTAGTCTGCGGGACCTCCAACTGGACAGGACATGGGGTTGGCAGGACCCCCGGCAGAAGACTAGTCTGCGGGACCTCCAACTGGACAGGACATGAGGTTGGCAGGACCCCCAGCGGAACCTCCAACGGTACAGGACATGGGGTTGGCAGGACCCCCGGCAGAAGACTAGTCTGCGGGACCTCCAACTGGACAAGACATGGGGCTTGAGTGGGGACTCGAGAGAGGACTTGAGAGGGAACTTGAGAGGAAACTGGAGAGTGGACTCGAGAAGGAACTCGAGAGGTGACTCGAGAGGTGACTCGAGAGGTAACTCGAGAGGGGACCTGAGAGGGGACTTGAGAGGGAACTCGAGAGGAGACCTGAGGGGAAACTTGAGAGGTGACTCGAGAGGACACTGGAGAGTTGACTTGGGAGGTGACTCGAGAGGACACTGGAGAGTTGACTTGAGAGGTGACTCGAGAGGACACTGGAGAGTTGACTTGAGAAGGAACTCGAGAGGTGACTCGAGAGGTAACTCGAGAGGGGACCTGAGAGGGGACTTGAGAGGGAACTCGAGAGGAGACCTGAGGGGAAACTTGAGAGGTGACTCGAGAGGACACTGGAGAGTTGACTTGAGAGGTGACTCGAGAGGACACTGGAGAGTTGACTTGAGAAGGAACTCGAGAGGTGACTCGAGAGGTAACTCGAGAGGGGACCTGAGAGGGGACTTGAGAGGGAACTCGAGAGGAGACCTGAGGGGAAACTTGAGAGGTGACTCGAGAGGACACTGGAGAGTTGACTTGAGAGGTGACTCGAGAGGACACTGGAGAGTTGACTTGAGAAGGAACTCGAGAGGTGACTCGAGAGGGAACTCGAGAGGAGACTAGAGAGGGAATTCGAGAGGAGACTAGAGAGGGAATTCGAGAGGGGACCTGAGAGGGGACTTGAGAGGAGACTGGAGAGGGAACTCGAGAGGAGACTGGAGAGGGAACTCGAGAGGAGACTAGAGAGGGAATTCGAGAGGGGACCTGAGAGGGGACTTGAGAGGGAACTCGAGAGGAGACTCGAGAGAGGGCTTGAGAGGGAACTCGAGAGGAGACTAGAGAGGGAATTCGAGAGGGGACTAGAGAGGGAATTCGAGGGGGGACTTGAGAGGAATTTCGAGAGGAGACTCGAGAGAGGGCTTGAGAGGGAACTCGAGAGGAGACTAGAGAGGGAGTTCGAGAGGGGACTTGAGAGGAATTTCGAGAGGGGACTCGAGAGGTGACTTGAGAGGGAACTCGAGAGGAGACTCGAGAGGGGACTTGAGAAGTGTCTTGAAAGGGGACTCGAGAGGTAGCTCGAGAGGGGGCTCGAGAGGAGACTAGAGAGGAAACTAGAGAGGGAACTCCGGTAGGAACTTGAGAGGGGACTTGAGAGGGGACTGGAGAGGGGACTGGGGAAGGAACCAGAGGAGGGACTAGAGAGGTGACTTGAGAAGTGTCTTGAAAGGGGACTCGAGAGGGGACTCGAGAGGTAGCTCGAGAGGAGACTTGAGAGGGAACTGGAGAGGGGGCTTGAGAGGAGACTAGAGAGGAAACTAGAGAGGGGACTCCGGTAGGAACTTGAGAGGGGACTTGAGAGGGGACTCCGGTAGGAACTTGAGAGGGGACTTGAGAAGTGTCTGGAGGGGAAACTTAAGAGAGTTGGTTTGCCAACAGAACACGGGGTGCTGGAGTCGGCCGGTACGCCGACAGGACACGAGGAGCTGGTGTTGGCTGGGGAGCCAACAAGAGACGAGGTGCTGGAGTCGGCCGGTACGCCGACAGGACACGGGGAGCTGGAGTTGGCTGGGGAGCCAACAAGAGACGAGGTGCTGGAGTCAGCCGGTACGCCGACAGGACTTGGGGAGCTGGTGTTGGCCGGTATGCTGACAGGACTCGAGGAGCTGGCGTCGGCTGGGGAGCCAGCAGCAGACGAGGTGCTGGAGTCGGCCGGTACGCCGACAGGACACGGGGTGCTGGCGTCGGCCGGTATGCCGACAGGACACGGGGAGCTGGCGTTGGCCGGTAAGCCAGTCCTGGAGCCGAAACTGGAGTCGGGACCAGGGGTACTGGAGCCGGTACTGGAGCCAGAACCATGGCTGGAACTGGGGCCGGAACCATGGCTGTATGGGCAAGCTCTGGTGCAGGGACCATGGCTGCATGGGCAGGTTCTGGAGCCGGAAACATGGCTGCTGGGGCTCGGGCTAACCTGGCCTTGCGACGACTCCTCTTAGCAGCCGCCTGAATACTCCGTGGACCTCCCGAAGCCAGACGAGTTCCGGAATACAACTCCTGGACAGGAGCAGGAACTGGAGCAGAAGCACGGGTTGACTTCAGGCGGAACCCACCAAGGCGTATGGTGCCAGGTTGGGAATTGGGAGACATGGAGTTAGCATGCCTGGAGCTAGCAGGCCGGGAATCACATGTTTCAAGGAAGTCCAAAATCCAGTCAGGTAAGAACTCCACAAAACATAGTCTCTCTGCTGCCAACCGGTGCGCCTCTACCAGAGCGGCCCTCTTCTGCCGAACACTGGACGCTCCCATCCATCGATGAGCGCAGACAGACAAAGAAAAGGTCAAATCCAAAAGTTCCTGCTCAAACGGATCTGCTGGGCCCATATTTGGTCGGTTCGTAATGTTACGGTGTGTGTGGGAAGTAGGACCCAGATGCAGATTATAGTGACAAAATGACTCCTTTATTTCAAGGCTACATAATCATAAAGACAGAACAGAACACTCACCGCAGACCAGGTCATAACACAAGACGAACCGACAAAGACAGACAGAAAAACCAGAACTTAAATACACACAAGACTAATCACACAAACAAGACACAGGTGAGGAGGGAGGAGAAAACACAGGAACACCAGGTGAACACAATCGGGTAAATTAGACACACCAGGGAAACTGACAGGGAATCACAGACAGATTACAACAGGCAGGAAACGGGGGGTGAACACTTTACAAAATAAAACAGGAAACTAAAGACAGAAACAGACAGACAAAACATAACACGGACAGATCGTGACAGTCAATTAACATTGAACTCTACAGATATACAGTAAATACTGTGGATATGTTTAATGTTTCTCTCGGGCTGCATTTAAAATTAAAATAGAGAAAATAAATAAAATAGCTTTTGAAAATGTGTGCATCTTAAAAGTGCTTAATTTTAAATAAATAATATGAAGTGTAGCAGCAGCTTGAGTTTCTCTTTTTCTTTGTTAATCGTTTCATATCATGACTTAACAGTTTCAGCCGATCATAGAACAATATCAGTCTTTACAGATCATAACAATTGAACAGTTTTAAAGTTTCTCTTTATTTCCCTCTTATATTGCAGTCCCTCACTCACTTTGTTCTGTTCAGTGCGAGAATTGAGCTCGAGCTTGTCCTGCCAGTTTAAATCTGGGCTGAAATTGTGTCAGGGCCATTCTCATACACACATGCAGGTGCTCATTGATTAGCCTCGGTTAGCCTGCCCTGGAACGATATTTGGTTTTAACCCTTTATGGGGCGAGGAACCATATTTGATCACTTCCGCACACACCAAACATGGCGTCACTGCTGCGACTCAGTGAGGTCGAGAAGCATATGGTTTTCTCCCAGCCAATCAGCGAAGCCCGCCATTGGGGAATTTGACCAATCAGCAGAGGCCTGAAACATTTCAAACTTCCGGTTTTCAAACAAGACGTTCCTGTTAAACGACTTCTTCACCTCTCATGATCTGGATTTAATGTTCCTGACGGAGACCTGGGTCCACACTGGCGAGTATGGACCGTTTTCTGAACTTCTTCCTCCCAACTGTACTTTCTTCAGCTCCCCTCGTATCGTTTGGACTGTCTGTCTCTGTGGATGAAATATGTGCAGGAACGTGTATCTCAGACCATTTACCGGTTCTATTTACAACCTCGATCCCTTCTGCGGGAGTCGAATCATGTGCCCGTGCGCGTTGTCTGCGTTCAATTAACCCCTTGACTGCCTCACAGTTTTCAGATGCTTTTAATACTTATCCGATTTGTAAATTAGAGGTGAACTGTGCTTTTAGTGCGGATGAGCTTATCTCTTTGTTTGATTCGACATGCACACTAATACTGGATTCCGTTGCTCCTTTTACGCTTAGACGCAACAAAGTTCTCTCAGAGCCGTGGCTCAATGATTGTACTCGCGCTTTTAGACGCGCTTGTAGGCATGCAGAGAGAAAATGGAAAAAGGATAAACTTCATGTCTCCTTAGAAACCCTTCATGCTAGCTGTTCCGATTATCAGACGGCAGTTAAAGCAGCCAAAACAGAGTATATTTCTCTGTTAATCTCCAAAAACAGCCATAAACCTCAAGTTCTTTTTAATGTCCTCAACTCGATCATTAATCCTTGTGATGCCTCTCCAATTCTGCCATCAACTACTCTCTGCGATACATTTCTTACATTTTTTATCGAAAAAGTATCTGCTCTAAGGCTAGCCTATACTAGTGTTACCCCAGATCCTGCTCCCTTTCTGTGCCCTGCTGTCCTCGACCATTTTGAGCCTGTATCCCTCTCTTCTCTCTCGGAAGTAGTCAAGCACCTGCGGCCGACAAACTGTATCTTAGACAGCATTCCCTCTCGCCTCCTTAGAGATGTTTTTTAATCAGTTGGAGCAAGTGTTTTATTGCTTGTAAACACCTCTCTTACTTAGCTCAGGATGTGTCCCAGCTGCCTTCAAACATGCCGTGGTTAAGCCACTACTTAAAAATAAAAATCTCGATCCCTCCATTCTCGCAAATTTCAGGTCCATCTCCCAGCTACCCTTTTTATCTAAAGCCTTGGAGCGAGTAGTCTACGCCCAGCTGCAGTCGTTTTTAACCACGCATGGCATCCACGAAAAATGTCAGTCTGGCTTTAAACCTATGCATAGCACTGAAACAGCCTTTTTAAGAGTTTTTAACGATCTGCTCTTAGCCGCCGATTCAGGCAGCCCAGCTGTCTTGGTGCTGTTAGACTTAACTGCTGCCTTTGACACTGTGGATCATAGTATCCTGTTGTCACGGCTTGAACAGTCCGCAGGTATTACAGGCTCTGCTCTTGCTTGGTTTAGGTCTTACCTGACGGACCGTAGCTTCTCAGTGCAGTTGGGTGCCTTCTCCTCTGCCAAAGCCCCTCTTACCTGTGGGGTTCACCAAGGCTCGATTCTGGGCCCCATCCTTTTCCTATTGTACATACTGCCCCTAGGCTCAATTCTCACAAAACATAATATCCTCTTCCATTGTTACGCTGATGATGTACAGATCTATCTGCCTCTCAATCAAAATGCCAACTCACTACAGCAGTTGAAGGACTGCTTAATGGAGATAAAATCCTGGCTGAGCCAAAACTTCCTTACCCTCAATGAGAGCAAGACCGAGGTCATCTTTTTTGGACCCCAACCAACAGTCTCCCCGGTTGATATTCTGGGCTCCCTCAATAAAAATATCCTCCCCTCTGTCATGAACCTTGGAGTGACCTTCAACAGCGCCTTTAAATTTGATAAGCAGGTTAGCACTGTAGTCAAGACCTGCTTTTTCAAAATACGACTATTGGCTAAGACCAAGTCGTTTTTATCTTTTAAAGACCTAGAAAGGGTTATTAACGCCTTTGTTACCTCGAGACTGGATTACTGCAATGCTCTGTATGTGGGTATGGATCAGGCCTCAATTAGACGCCTCCAGCTAGTTCAGAACGCAGCTGCACGTCTTCCTACTGGCCATGGAAAGCGTGACCATATCACCCCAATTCTGGCCTCACTGCACTGGCTTCCAGTTCGGTTCAGAATAGATTTTAAACTCCTTTTATTTGTTTTCAAAGCCCTAAATGGGCTGGTTCCTGCCTATAGAGCCGCACTCCTCCATCGCTACATCCCAGGCAGAGCCTTAAGGTCGGCTGATCAGCTGCTGTTGATAGTGCCTAAGACCAGGCTTAAAACCCGAGGGCATCGAGCTTTCGCAGTGGCTGGCCCTAGGCTCTGGAATACTTTGCCCCTCCATGTGAGGTCGGCCCAGACCCTGGGGTTTTTTAAATCAACACTTAAAACTCACTTTTTCTCTCTGGCTTTTGTTTACTTATTTATTTATTTAGTTATCCTCAGAATTGATACTATTTTTAATATTATTAAATGTTATTAATATTATTGGGGTTTTATGGGGTTTCAGTTTTTTATGATTAGTAGGTTGGGGGCGGGGAGACCTTAGAGAAGGTTCTGACTGGTTGCTACGTCTGGTTGCTTGGAGCTGAGTTGGTATAACCCTGAATTAGATTAGAACATTTTAGAAATATGAGGAATAACCTCTTGGTTTTATAAACCGTTTTGTAATTACTTCTTCATCCATTTTTGGATCTCTGCTGGGTTTTCTTTTAAAACCCTAAACCCCCCCTTGGGGCTGGTCCCTCCCCTCTCTCTCTGCGGATCTAAGGTCCGGTCGAGGGGGATGGGGCACAGAGTCGCTTATCCAGGCGGGGGAGTGCATCTGACGAAGAGATAGGTTGTTGTGCTCTCTATCTCGGTTTCTTATCCTACATTTTCACCCTGGACTAGAGGGAAAGCGTTCTTGGACGCCTTTTCAGCTCTGTTTCTTACTATATTCTTCCTACCCCGTTTACCTTGAACTATTCTTGGAGAGTGTGTTGACGTTGACTCGTTAGGCCTTTACTCCTGTACTTGTTTGTTCCCCAGTTCTTTCCTTTAACTGAATCTAGGAGAGGGCTTTTAGGTCTCTCTACTTCCTTCTTTTGATTAGTTTAGATTTTCACCCCCTTTCCCTTGAACTAATTTACACGGGAGAGTGCATTTACGTAGTCACGTTGTGACTCTCGGCGTATACTTTGACTTTCTGTCTCTTTGGAGAGTGCTAGTACGTTGGATACGTTGGGCTTTTTCACTGTTGTCCCTCTTCACTAGTATCTCATGTCCCCTCTTTATAATTTGGGTCTTCATAATTTCCACCATATTCTAAGGGGAAGCATGATGGTGCCTTCTCTTTTCAATTTCTGGCTTCAATTTCTAACTTTTGGTTCACATTTCAATACATTGTATTTGTACTGCTTTTGTACATTACTCTTACTGAAAATGTTAGGTTACACATTCACATCTGACTGAAGATTGGTGATGTTGCAAACTCTGCGGTACAAGGCACAGGTGATGTGAAACTCATAAAGTGAGGCAAATAGAAATAATCAGCTGATGGAGTGTAGATGTGGAAATGGCTGCATTCGATCAGCTGACTGTGTTTTCACAATAAAAGTAGTTTCTTAGTGAATGTCCTGTACAGGTCTTAAAATCTCATAACATCAGCTTTTAATGTTCCTCTTGGATGTTGTTCTGTCATTCTAATGACTGACATCTATCTCCTTGACTGCTATATCCTTAGTGGCCTCTAGGAACAGGTAAGTGCGTTCCTCGTAAAATGTCTGTATTTGGCTTCCGTTCTACCATTTTGTTTGAGAGCCGCATGGGGAACAGGTCCCTGACTCTATCTGTCTCCATTCGGTTATTTTCACCCTTGAGAAGGCATAATCTGTGAGTACATTTAGGGAAACATTTTGTATAATGTGCTACTTATATTTTTGCATCTCATGTAACATTTATCTAAATTCAGCATATGTAGTTAAGCCTTGTATGTAATTGCTGCATGAGTAGTAATTGTCCCCTATTGGATGATGGAGTGCATTTGGTTTATTTTTGGGGAAAAGTACATTATATTTTCTTGTTAGATATTTATACATGTCTTTGTTTGTATCATTTCAGTTTCACACCGCTCCTATTAAAATACCAAACGTCAGCTCCTGTCTCGGTCATTTTTGGGAGAGTGTTTAGCTCGCTGCATAGCAATGCATCTACACGCGTGGTGAGGGCAGAAGAGATGTTCTTCTTTGAAATCTATAAAGAGAGACTTGGCCTTTATAATTTGGAATTGAAAAACGCACGACAATCGTTCTTCTCTGACATCATTACCAAAAACAAAAACAGCGCACGTGCCTTGTTTGCTACCGTCGACAGACTAACTAACCCCCCAGTGTCAGTAGCCTCTGAACTTCTATCCACCAGGGCGTGCAATGATTTTGCCTCCTTTTTCACTGACAAAATTCAGAACATCAGACAAGCAGTCAGTGCCTCTGCATCAGGAACAGCAAATGTGTTGTCTCTGTGTCCACTTAACATCAATTCAAACACCATGACACAATTCCATCAGATTAATGATAAAAACCTAGAGGACATTATTCAACTTCTGAAATCCTCCTCCTGCTGCCTTGATATTATTCCAACAGGATTTTTCAAAGATGTTTTGCCTTGCATGGCCTCAGATCTACTTCATATAGTAAACAAATCTCTTCACTCAGGTATTTTTCCACAGGCCCTGAAAACTGCTGTCATTAAACCGCTCTTAAAAAAGAATAATCTAGATGCTACATTAATGAACAATTACAGGCCCATATCAAACCTCCCATTTCTAGGTAAAATCATTGAAAAAGTTGTTTTTCAACAGTTGAGTAATTTTTTGCATTTAAATAACTGTTTAGATGTGTTCCAGTCAGGCTTTCGTCCAAACCACAGCACTGAGACTGCTCTTGTGAAGGTCTTCACTGACATCCACTTAAACACAGACAGTGGCAGAACTTCAGTGTTAGTATTATTAGATCTCAGTGCTGCGTTTGACACTGTTGACCACAGCATATTACTAGACCGACTGGAAAACTGGGTGGGACTTTCGGAAACAGTTCTAAATTGGTTTGAATCCTACTTAAAGGACAGAAACAACTTTGTTTCTATTGGTAAATACACATCTGAGTTGACAAATATGACATGCGGGGTTCCTCAAGCTAATGGTTTTTGGAGCCAAGGCAGAACGTATAAAAGTTAGCGTTGAGCAATGTTCAAAACAACAGATAAAGCCAGAAATCTAGGTGTAGTCATGGACTCTGACCTGAGTTTCAACAGTCACATTAAAACTACTAAATCAGCCTACTATCACCTAAAGAACATATCTAGGATTAAAAGACTAATGTCACAGCAGGATTTGGAAAAACTTTTTGGAATTTTTTTTTTCTTTTAATGTTTATCCATGTATCTCTTCTTTTAATGTTTATTTTATTAGCTTTTCTTTTTAATAACTGATTTTAAATGCCATTTTCTTAATGCCTTGCCTTGCCTTGCCTTGCCTCGCCTTGCCTTGCCTTGCCTTGGCATGTCCTTTCCTAACAAAAATGACAGGAAACATAAAATATATTATTGCAGAACAAGTGTGTTATTTATGAAAGCGGTGTGTTTAGGGGCTGTAGATATAATTATTTTGTAATTGTAATGTTTGTTTTTTTATTTCAACGTTGAGCTACAAAGACAATCAGATTATGAATGAACAGTATGGAATTAATCAACATTGAAATATATGTTATTATCAAAATAATATTTAACTGTTGCAAAATGTAGTGCAACTGTAGAAGCTTGCTCTGTTGTCTCACTGAAAGAATAACTTTTACCACGTTTTTTACAGACAATATTGAGAGATAAATAGCAGCAGTTCTCACTATGTGTTAAATATCTTTGCCTTCAATACATTAAATTAGAAAGCTGACAAAGTCATATTGCTAAATATCTAAATGGAACCTTTTGCATGGAAAAACCCTCAACTTAACTGATGTGTAGGTGATCTAGTATTTAGTATTGTTTAATGGAATACATATCAGTGTATTCAAGTCAATACTTCATTTATTTAAACCAATATCTTTCTTGATTCGTTGTACAGTAAGAAAAGAGTCTTTGTACCTGAGCTGAAGTTCACTGCTGTGAGGAGTCCAGTTCTGTCTCTCACTCTCTGGTCCAGCCGGTCTGCATCACCTGGACACCTTAAACAAACAGATATATATGTAAAGTACCATGTGTACAAACAATATAACTGATTCTCTTCTGTTGAACATGTTGGATTGTGTATTGTCCGAGTCAGGGTCCTTTTTATTTTACTTTGGAAGTTGTGTTAGCAATGCTTACTGTTTATTTGATACCCATTTGGTAATGCAATTAATAAAAACAAGGTTTGGGTTCGTTCTTCAGATGACTGTGACGTTAACGTGTAAGCTCGATAATGAACTCCAGCTCAACCAACCATATTGTAATATCTAAGTAATCATCTTGAAATATGACATTAATAATTGTAATATACACACATCTTATTGTGAGGTTGATTTCACATACACTACTTCGACGTTAGCTTGTCTACATACTTGAGCATAGCCAATTTAAATTAACCTTAGCGATGCATACAGTTCCTACCTACATAATAAAATATCTCTCTAAGTTACAAGGATGGAACCTTATTTTATAACCTCAAACAGAAGCCGTTTGTTGTACTGTATTATCCAACTTAACGCTTAACACTTGTCTATTTCGTTTGAACCTTTATATATACAGTTTCTATATCTTTTTCAGTGCATACCAGTTTTCATTCCGAGACATTTCTTCCATTCACTCGATCGCTCAATTTCTCAGTGTATATGGAACAAGAAAAAAACCAGAATTCGAAAAAACATTCTTCAAAAAACTAAGGAAATGGGTGGCTTAGCATTGCTTAACTTTTTATTTTACTATTGGGCCGCTAACATTCAAACTTTATTGTCCTGGCATTGTATTAACAAACAACCTCCACCGTGGCTGCAGATTGAGGATGCCTCATGTGGCTCTTCTTCTCTGGTGTCCCTCTTGTGCCTCCCCCTGACGTTACCATCCTCAAAATACTCCAAAAATATTGTAGTTAAAAACTCAAGATCTGGACTCAACTTAAACGGCACTTTGGGTTCCAGGGAATACCGCTACTGTCCCCTGTGCATTCCAATCCGCTGTTCACTCCCTCCATCACTGATGCTGCCTTTTCAATATGGGAGATCAATGGGATTGTGTCTGTAAAACAACTTTACATTGATGGAACATTTGCATCTTTTGATCAGCTGGCCCGTAAATTCAATCTACCCAAGTCCCACTTCTTTAGATATTTACAAGTCCGAGATTTTATTCGTAATCGTTTTCCAAGTTTCCCTGCTATTCCTCCTTCTACCTGGGTTGACACTATCTTAAGTATTAACCCTAACCTCAAGGGTACCATTTCAAAGCTATACAATACTCTTTTCACATGCCACCCTCTGCCTTCTGATAACTTTCGAACTAATTGGTCAGAGGACCTCAATATAGAGATAGGGACTGAGGTTTGGCAGTCTATTTTTAAACGTGTCCACACATCATCCATTTGTGCCCGCCACGGGGTTTTACAATGTAAAGTGGTCCATAGAGTGCACTGGTCCAAGACATGACATAGTAATCTGATTATGTAATTTTTTATGTAACTGTAAGGGAATACAGTTATCTTTTTTGTATCATGATTATGTTATCCTGTTACATGTCATCCATTACTCCCCAAGCCTGCTATTAAAAAATGCCTGCTGCAGTTAGATGTTGAATTATATTATATGGAAGGCTGTTAGGGTGGTTTTCACAACAGGGATGACATAGACTGAAAGTAAATTTGATTAAAATTATATATGTTGGCATCATCACAATGTATTGTAATATTTAAGGTCACAAAATGGTGCTTGTTGTGTTGCTGTGGTAGTTTATCAAATAGTAATGTAGGTTATTAAAACCATATTAATGTATTGGCTGCGGGTGGAGGAGGACAGCAGATTAGGGGAGCTGGAGCCTCTCTGCAGATTTAACTGGGATGATGTGTAACCACATTAGTGTTCATCCTGCTAGAACATGGGATTACTGAGCATCCTGCAGCAGAGAGGGCACCTTTAAGGCTGTTGTTGAGCCGAGCTAAACGAAGCTAAACTAACTAAGCTATGGCAAGCTCATTATCTCAGAGCTATCCTTCAGTAGGCAGTGCTGGCGCTCAGGCCCCGGACGACCTTAGGGGTCAAGGGTTAGCGTCCTCGAGCTGCTGGGTACGAGGGCTGAGGAGGGGAGTCTGTACAAGATGTCTGACATTATAATCGCAGTGTAAGAAGCACAATCGGTGGCAAGGCCAATGTACCCTCTGTGATTTTGATCTATAGTTCATGGTGAGGGTTAAATGGAGAGCAGACTCTCTAACCTTCTATGATGACTGGCAACACAGAAGCTCTGGTAAGGAGCAGTGCTTGACCAAACTAACCCTAAAAACAAATAAGTATTCTATACTTTAATATTAACTTTAGTACTAACAATCTCAACATTAAAACAGTACTCTCCACTCCTAGGAAGCTAGGTAGGTACTCTTTTGGTGGTCGAGAGGTCCAACATTAGAGCACCTGCTGTATCTGTTTAGTGCAACCAAACCAACTCAGGCTGTTATATTTAAAGCCTCCATCTGAATAAGATGAGAAAGAATAAGAACACAAAACATACTTTGTTAATCCCACACTCTGGTGTTTACACACTTAGGATTGATACGGTAAAATTAATTTATTTGGTGAGAATGCTTAGTAAGCATTCCCAACATACAGTATGTTCTTCATCCAAAACATCTCTATTTGGTGTGAATGCTGTGAAGCATTCACAAAACATATATTCTTCTCAGCACAAAACTCTGTATTTTTGTCATTCCGCGTAACAAACATGAAAAGGTTCAGCTTGATTAGGACATTTGTGGCATTACTCCGGACATTCATAACTTTTATAATTCCATAAATATTCCCCAAATTCATCAACATTTTCCCCATAGAAATGAATGGAGAACCCCTTCAGACTTGAACAATCTTCATGCAACTTCAACTGCTAGATTAGATTTAACTTTATTAGTACAAGTACCGAGACAAAATGTAGTTTACATTTAACCAGAAGGACAAAACAGTAGTAAAGTGCATAATGATCTTAAGTATAGCATAAATATATACATCTGACAGTATTTACAGTCTACATATATAAGGCAGAATAAACAGGACCGTTTTTATCAGGTTTAAATACCAAAAATAAATATGTGTGCCATACAACACTCTTATTTTCTCCTGAAAAGAAGATCTTAAACCTGTCATACGTCCCATACCTTACTTCATTTTGTGATGAAAAAGTAGCAAAACCTACACTGAAAAAACCGGGGAGTAAGATTTACTTAGGTAATCGAGGTAACAAATTGCACTCAGAAAATGTAAATTTAACAACATATATTTCAAGTAGCATCAACTTACAGTTAAGAAGTGCGTGTTACTAAAAGCACTTAAGTAAACTTTACTGTCAAATTTCAGTTTTGTAAGTACATTTGACTTACATAGTATAGTAGGCATAGTAGATTTTACTCAAGATCACATTTGCATCTTATTACAAATCTCCAGTAAAAACTATGTGGCTTTTCAGATAGTTTTTATTTGCTATTCTTACCTTTTATTTAATAAATATGTAGGTAATATTTAACTATAATTATTATGTATCATCAAATGCAATTCTTATTCAATAAAACTGTTTTACACTAAGGCTACTACAGAACATGAAACAGTAGACACTTTTAAACAACACATTTATTTTTGTTCTGTTGTCTGATACAAGCCATGATTAATCTACAGTTTACAATGATTTGAACAAATACTGCACATACAGTACACATCAGTTAAACCAGTGGTTCTCAAACTTTTTCTGTATTTTTCTTTGGAGAAAAAAAAAAGTCGGGCCCCCCCAACACAAATTGTCACGTAATGGGCCAAGTTAACATTTATTAAAATACATCAATATGAACGTGAGCATTCCTTTCAAAAAAACAAAAAAAATCACTTTGCCAGAACAGTGATAATAAAACAATGCTCCATAAGTCTGTGTGGTCAAAAAATAAATACATAATACAATTGTGCAATCCCTTTGCTAGAACAATAAGTTATAATACTTTGCCACTTTGCAATCCGTGCAAAAAAATGAAAAGAAAGAAAATGCTGATATTTGGCAAAAAAGTGTGTCTTATCATTAGTGGCTGCAATGAGCCTGTTTTGCACTGCACATTTTGTCAAAACAGGGTTGCAGGCTCAGTGGCGGCGCCAGAGATTTTCTCTAGGGGGTGCTGCGGGGTAGCTTGACGTTTCATAGAGGGTGCTCAATCATTTATGGTTTCCCATTAAGGCACCAGCGCTACAGTGGAATTTTCTACTGCAACACTCCCCACGCAAATACATTACATTACATTGCATTTAGCTGACGCTTTTATCCAAAGCGACTTACAATAAGTGCATTCGACCAGGAAGACACAAACTTGAAGAAAACAGAATCATAAAGTACATCAGGTTTCATAGAGCCAAACATTTCAAGTGCTACTCAACTGGCTTTAGATAAGCCAGTCCTTTATTAGTATATAAGTGCTTTGTTAATAGTTCTATCGCTCGAAGTGGAGTCGAAAGAGATGAGTTTTCAGTCTGCGCCGGAAGATGTGTAAGCTTTCTGCTGTCCTGATGTCAATGGGGAGCTCATTCCACCATTTTGGTGCCAGGATACACACAAACGCAAAAATACACAAACACACACACGTATACACACATACTAGAGATGACAAATCCGGATCCTTTTACGGACTCAGGGTCTTCTGAGTCAGTCATTGAAGAGATCCGGATCATATGAGTCATTTGAGTCATATGAGTCAGCATCACCAAGACCGTAGAAATTCTATCGGTGAAACCGAAAACTTGTTGCATTTCACGAACATATTAAACTAACGTTATATTAACCTCCGCTACACAGTGTCTTTTGCTTTAATAAAACATGTTGATCACAAAAAAAAGGGTAATTTTGCGAATCTGAGTCTGCTGTTGACTCGTGCATGACGACGAGTCTGCTGGATCTCTGGATCTGCTGCTATACGGTTACGGCTCTGAGTCCGCACATTATATGCATAATATGCATAATATAGCCGGGTGCTGGAGGAGGGGCTGCAACATGTTACTGTTAATCTCTCCCCACTTTTGGCGACACCCCCTAAGTAAAATGTCTTCCTGGCCACGGCTATGGTCGTGCACATGACGAGTTTGGATCTCTGGATCTGCTGTGCTATTACGGTTAGGAGCCGTAACTTACGGCTCCTCTGAGTCCCCACGAGTCTGCAGGAAGTTTCACTGATCCGCGTCCCCTCCCCTGAACCAAACGATAACTTCTGGAAGCTATCCTACTTGCTAAAGGGTAGGCAGATGGACTGGGGTACGTTGTAATGTTATTTTACATGTTATAAAGAGAGTAGCGAGTGACGCAATTTATAGTTTTAATTTGCACGTCACACCAGGTGTAGGACTCAAAGGACTCGGGTTAATGGAGAGAGGAGACTCGTCACGACCAGCTCATTTCTAGGATCCGGGTTAATGATCCGGATGAATCAGGACTCGCTCATCTCTAACACACACACTCGTGAGCTTCCCCCAGACCAGACGAAAATATCTTCCCTCCATACTATTTTGATCATTTGCTCCGCTAATCAATCTGATCGATGGATTCCAGAGATTTTTCTCAAAAATTATGACTCCGTAACAGTCAGTGGGCACCATTTAACAGCATGTGACTTATTCAAATAGCGAGTGATTGAGTGACAGATGAAGGTTGTTTAGGAGAAAATGTCGGTGAAGAAAAAGTTTGAGAGTGGCACTCGGAAAAGGAAATTGTTTAGGGAAAAGGAGTTTTGAGACAAGCAGCTATTACAAAACATGTCGAAGCTTACAGGTTATTTTAAACCTGTAGGCCAGGATGAGGAGGAAGGAAAGATTAGTTCTGTACCGAGCTGCAGCGGTGCCGGCCTCGGAGCCAAGTAGGCCGTCTGGTTCTGATAGCGATGGAGTAGCGGGAGAGGAAAAACAGACAGGAGGGACATTATCTGTTGGAGGAGATGGAGAGGACGACGAGGACTTGCTACGTGGAGGGGAGCCAACGGCAAACATACAAATACATGAGGGAGGCCCGATACGTCACTCATCTGGAGGAGAGGACCAGGCGCGCGTAGAGCAGAGTGGAGAAGTGCGATCACAGAGCCTGCAGAGGCTATAAATGACTTTGATTTGTTGTTTAAATAGGGGGCCTACACTCAAAGAAATAACTCATTGGATTAACTCAATTTTATTGTTGGCAGGTTTTCCATCCAATAAATATATGTGGCACAAACTCAAACTAATGGCATCCATGCAGTATAATGTAAATGAGTTGGTCCAACTCAAATTTTTCAAATAGAGTTTAAGTAAAATTATAACATTACCTTTATGAATTTAAATAATGCTAGTCCACCTAAATCCTATTTAATTAATTGAAAATGAAATTAGGTTAAATATAATTTAATAAAAATGTGTTACACATGATAGAAAACATGGTTTAGTTTTTTTTATTTTTAAATTCACATTATTCAAAACAATCCTCCATTCCATTCAATACAGTGTTTTAAAAATGAATGAATTCACACTGAAAGATGAAAAACATTTCTGAAAGATAATACCATTCTTAAAATGGCAGAGAAATGGAACTCCTATAATTAACTTACAAATCTCCCTTTGCCAAATACAATGAATACAATATAACAGGGGTATGCACTGCTCTTCTAACAGGACAATAACACATAAAGAGTGCACTGCAAACACCAACATATGGAAATAGTGTTACAGTGTGTTGAAACAAACAAATACAGAAAAGCACAGAACAAATGATTGATATAACTGCTTAATCTGCTCTGATTAGGAAACTCGTGAATACAATGACAACAATGAACTCATTAGTCACTTCTTTTTCACATTTCAATCGAACAACTTGATCTTCAGACTTTCGATTCTACCATTCAGCTTGTGCCCATCCAGATTCATCACTACCTTCTGCATGAACTCGAAGGAGTGTTTGAGGTTGTCCGGAAAGCTCAAATCCAGGGCATAAATAAGTCCCAATAGCATGACAAAGCCCACATTACATTACATTGCATTTAGCTGACGCTTTTATCCAAAGCGATTTACAATAAGTACATTCGACCAGGAAGACACAACCCTGAAGAAAACAGAATCATAAAGTACATCAGGTTTCATAGAGCCAAACATTTCAAGTGCTACTCAGCTGGCTTTAGAGAAGCCAGTCCTTTATTAGTATATAAGTGCCTTGTTATTAATTCTATCGCTCGAAGTGAAGTCGAAAGAGATGAGTTTTCAGTCTGGAAGGTGTGTAAGCTTTCTGCCGCCCTGATGTCAATGGGGAGCTCATTCCACCATTTTGGAGCCAGGATAGCAAACCCACGTGTTTTTGCTGATGGGAACTTGGGTCCCCCTCGCAGCGAGGGTGCAGCGAGTCGTTTGGCTGATGCAGAGCGGAGTGCACGTGCTGGGGTGTACAGTTTAACCATGTCCTGGATGTAGGAAGGGCCAGATCCATTCGCAGCATGGTATGCAAGTACCAGTGTCTTGAAGTGGATTCTAGCAGTTACCGGGAGCCAGTGAAGGGAGCGGAGGAGCGGAGTGGTGTGGGAACATTTTGGAAGGTTGAAGACCAGACGAGCCGCTGCATTCTGGATGAGCTGCAGAGGTCGGATGGCACATGCAGGTAGACCAGCCAGGAGGGAGTTGCAATAGTCTAGGCGTGAGGTGATCACGCTGCCCAAGTTGTCCATGACTATATTGCCTTCCATGACAATTCCCACGTCCTCTGGCTGCCCATCCACATCTCTTTGAAGTGTGTATATGCCCATGACTGTGTTTGCCATGTCCCTCTTGGCATCTTCAGAGGCAGAGGCCTGAACAAAGACACAAACATACTACACATGTGTTAACTAAAACCTGAATTACTACATTTTATAGAAGCAGATTTACTTATGTGGCTCTCCTAATTGATCAAAACAGTTTTAGACTAACCCTCTGGTATCACTCAAATGTACTACCCTATTTGTCCACTTTCAAAAACTTGAATGATAAAATAATATGATAAAAATATTATATTTAAATATTTTCCCCCCACACTTTTTAAATGGACAATTAGGTTAATTTGTACACAGTGTATTCGAGACCGATTAGAAAAATTGAAATTCCAAAAAGTATCTAGAAAAAACAGTCATTATAGCCAAATCTGACGTGAAAAATTACCAATTTGGACAAAAATGTCCAGAGTGATACCAGAGGGCTAAGGTTAGGACCTCCAACACAGAACTAAATTAAGCTTGTAAGAAAATGTTTACATAATTAAGTTATAAAGATATATTCCTGTATGTTCTGTTTGATTATCAACTTTATCTTATTTATTCATTCAGGTATTTAGTTATTTGTTTACATCCCTACTTAATCATGTAATTTGTTCCTGTAGTTAATTATGCATTTACCTACTTATTTCGATGTGTATTTGATTATTTATTCTTTAATAATTTATTTCCTTGATTTATGTGATTATGTAATTATTCCTTTAACAATTTAGTAATTGCTGCATTCACATACCTTTTTAAACATGAATCTATTGATTCATATATTTCTGTATTTCAGCATTTATTTATTATTTATTCAATTATGTTTTAATTCACATTTGTATTTATCAATTGTATTCCTATGTTAATTTATAGATGTATTTATATCTTTATAAATGTATTAATTCACTTTTTTCTATATTTATTTTAACACTTGCCCGATGAAATTACTTCTGTATCTATTTAGTATTATTTTTTTATTTCTGTATTTATTCATTCTTACATAATTATTCATTCTTACATAATGTATAGATTTATTTATTTCTGCATGTATTTATGATATGTGATAAGATATTTAGATGTAAGCAGGGATAGGGTTGTGTGCCATAGAATTTTCTTATTATAAATGTAAGTAATGGTGGTTATAATTGTGGGTAACACTGTTAACCACTACATTGAAAACATATTGTGATAAACATACCTGATACTCCTTAAAAAAAGAGTCTGGATCCTCGTTGAGGTAGATCGCGATGCTTCGCAGGATGCACCCCTCTTGATGTGGATGTTTTCAAACTAAAGCAGGGGCGATAAATCAAAGACAATTAAGCACAATGCATGTGCAACAGAGCAGGTAGTCTACAAAGTAGAGGGCTGTATCTGTCGTGTGTGTCAGCAGGACCCCTTACCCCTACATTTCCACAATAAGCTATTGCCTTAAAAACACTATAAAAGCAGACAATTTCTTAAATGTGTTCATATGAGCATGGAAAAAAAAAAAACAATACAGTGAAAAACGAGGTTCTCTGCATTTATACTAACCGAATCAGATATCGCAAGGGCTTCCTTGATTTTGTGCCCCTTCAGTCCTCCTTTGGTCTTGAAGATCTTCAAGAGCTTGTCTGAGAAGTGGTCCAGCTGCCACATGAACTTTGATTGAAGTGGTGATGTTGTGATCCTCAAAAACTCTGCATTCACCTTAAAAATATTATTAACAAGCACAATACAACCAATTGTTGTAAATTTGGAAGGTGTATTTCTGAAGCATCACCACAACTTAGTGTTTCATATTCCTGGTCTATATCGACAGACTCTGTTGGACCAACTGCAGAACTGTGTGACTGATCCAACTCACCACTTGTACTGACAACATTGGCTACAAAGTCTTTAAGTGAATGTTGTCTGTGTTTCCTATTTGTGTGTGTTGAATGTCCTGTAAATGTTAGTTTTAAATGTGCATCCTAGAAACATACATGGTACAGTTTCATTATGCCTGAGATGCCATTAATATGTTGGAAGAAATCTTTTTCTGTTAAGTCTCTACGTGAGCACACATGACACTGTGTGATTTAAAAGCTTACTCCATGTGTCAAACGAACATGGGCAATCAGTATATGGACATGGATAGCGATAACTGCCCCTTAAATGTGCATGTGTCTGCCGGAAATGTTTTAACAACAAATACCTGCTAGCTAGTTCCAAACTGCAGTGTTTGCACTGCCACATGCATAACCTGAAAAAGAGAAAAAATAGAATTAGCAATTGACACTGAACAACTGACAATATCACAGATCAGCTTGTGCAAGTATTGTGAAAGTAGCCGTGTACTTACCATAAATAAGAGGTTGCCCCAAGGTGCTTGTTAATGCTGATCAAACTGCAAAAGACAACATAAATATATTAGAGGTGTGATTAAAATGCTTATATATTTGACTTTTCACAGACAACACATAATTGCCTAAGATTGCACAACCTAAACAAAAACGATAACAGATCACACTTTATAATTAAGAGTCTAGTAGACATGTTTTATAAAGCAAGCCTACGTTTCTGCACAACTCTGGGTGCCTGCTTGTGAGTGAGGTAACCCATACAAGATTCACATATATATTATCTCATTATTTATTAGGGATCGCCGGAATCAATATCGGCCGATACCGATCGAGTGGGCGGGGCCTAAATGGAAGATTTAAACATCACTTTAAATCTTCCATTTAAAGTGATGTTTAAAACTCAGTTAATGCTCATTCACTGGAGCTTCCACAAACAACTATCAACTTAATGATTACATTCAAATGATGTACATTATTCAAGTTTACATTCACTTTGGATAATAACACGGAGAAATGAGCGGAAGCGCTCTCTTTTCCTCTCTCCCTCTCCTGACAGCCTGTCAGTATCTCATGCAGCTCACTGATCCAGTAATGAGTGACCCGACAGTGAAGAATACATATATTTATAATGACTAGTTTAGCTTGTTCCAGAGGTAGATAAAATAGCTAAGTGTGTTAGGTCTAACTCTTACGGTACGTCCACACAGCAGCTTTTCAAAAATCTTGGAGCTGGACCTGTCTGAAAGCTTGGGGATTTTTTGCGAGCAACGCGACCAACAACCAATCACATGAATCTCCCGCCCCCGACATACAAAGCAACAAACGCCGGGGATTTTATGCGAGCCATATATAAACTCTCCAAACAGGCGAAAACCTACCAGTTTCACCCACTGTCTCTGCCACCATGCCTGGTTCCTCCAGTTTGTATCCCGTTAATAGTTTCTGGTCGTAAAGAACCGGGTGATTTGCTACCGTAATTTCTCCCTGTGTGTGTGTTTCGCTGCGCTTACCGGTCCGGCGGGCGGAGCTGCAGGATTTCTGCTTCACACACGTTGCATACCGCTATGTTACTGTCTTTTTCGGACACCTTAAAATACTGCCAGACCGGTGAAGCCATTTTAGCGAGCTTGTTTTGCCGCACACAGAGAAAAGTGTCATGTATTTTACGTCATGCGATCGGCATGTTTAGAGAGCACCGATCGATCGGTAGAGAGTGAGTATCGGCCGATCTAGATCGGTGACCGATCGATCGGAGCATCCCTATTATTTATATTAAATATTTGGCAGTAAAAAACTAAACTCAACTGAACTCCTACAGAAACGAGTGGCTCCGCCTGTCCTCCTCTGCCTGCCTGCACTAAGGCCAGGAGAGAGATGGACAGACCTGCTGAGCTTTATGATAGAAAATGGCAGCCCTTACTGGGCTGCATGCAGGCTCTGCCTCCTATACTGTTACCTCATTCACTTGAATTACTCTTTGCATTTTTTTGGTTGAATTTAAACTGAATTTCGGTGTACTGTGTTCAATGGCAATAACGTTAAATCTAATGTAATATAATCTAATGATCTCCATTATCCAGTATTCAATGCTAACCGTATCTAGCAAGCTAGCTAACAACCCAGTTATCTGGCTAGCTAGCTTGCCGCTTTACCTCATGCAATTGAATTACTCTTTGCATTTTTTGGTTGAATTTAAACTGAATTTCGGTGTACTGTGTTCAATGACAATAACGTTAAATATAATGTAATATAATCTCTACTATCCAGTATTCAATGCTAACCATATCTAGCAAGCTAGCTAGCTTGCTGTTTAGACCCAACTAAAAACGGAGCAAAAATATTACACAGTAGTTTCAAATATTCTTGTCGATATTATGAAAAGGCATTACTTGGAAACAGGGAACATTCTGAACTACTAGAAAAAACAAATACTTACCAAATAATAGACTTTCCACCGTCAGTTTCCCCAGTCAGTTTCCACAGTCAGTGTTAGACAAAAGGCGGCAAATGACAGAACGGATGTTGCTCATGCGCAAAGGGGATGTGCAAAGGGGCGGTCCCCAATGAAAACAATTCATTTTGAGTTGCTCTGTCTTAAATACATTTAATAAGTGAATTGATTAATTTAATTTGTGTTACACTAATGAACTATACTTAGGTTTATTTCTTAAATAAAAACATTTAAGTAAAGTGAAACAATTTTGAATGTGTCAAGTCTAAGAAGGGCTTGAATCATTTTTTTGAGTGTACAGGGCCTGATGGCAGGTTAAGGTGTGCTGGGGTGTATGGTTTAACCATGTCCTGTCAACTCCACCCTCTGCTCACTCCTTTCCTGTACATATGCTCCATCAAGAGGATGGTGCTACAGGCCGCAAGGCAGTGCACTTACAACTACAATAAGCATGTTAATGTCAATCTAATACAGCTCCGGCTACCAAGATACAAACAGACGCAGGGAAATAATTCTTTAACAAAGTTTTTCAAGCCTTATTGAAGAAACGAGGTATTGCACTTTATGCAACAGCCAGTGATATCCGCAGAGGAGAAAGAGCCTCCGAGTGCCCCGCTTACGAAGAAACGAATAAGGAGAGTTAGAATAATAAGGCGAGACACCCCAGGTGAATAGGGTAATTTTTTTAACTTAAAGGTATCAGCTAATCCAGTTAATGTCTTACAATAAGGCAATTGTCTTTTGTATTACACGTTTTCTGAAATAGCATGTTTAAATATGCAAATTAGCCATTATCTCATTAAATATGCACATATTTTAACACATTTCAGGAATCGAAATCTGAACTTTGGATAAAGCCAGGTTCCAAATTCTTGTTTCATTTTGTAGTCATATTAGTATCTAAGGCTTTTACAGAAGGGATATTGGATATCTCTTTTTATCACTCAATAAATCAGAAAATACTGTCAACAGCCCTAAAATATCCATTTTCGCCATGTTTTTAGGTATACAATGTTGTATAATTCAGGCTATGAATTATATATGAACAAACCCTTCTGTAAAAGCCTTCATAATATTGATAGGAATATAACTGGAAGGTTTGGTGTCTCTACGTGCTTCTGAAGTTGAAATTTCGAACTCAGAGTAGGAGAAAAAACTAATTTTGAGAAAACGACCTTTAAAGATGGCAGTGAGGCGCTAGCTAAACCCTCCTGTTCTCTGGATGACAGCTCGCGCATCGACGCACTCCGTGAAGGTATTTCATGTTCGGGGTCATTTGTTTTTTGTATAACCTTGCTTCGTGCAAGAGACAATTGTTGTCGTCTTCTCTGTGAACGTTTTTTTCGCCGTTCTTTTGCGATTTTGAGATTTCAATTTCTAGCGGAAAGCTAAACAGGAAGTGTTTTAGCACACCACGTGACGCATCTGAACGAATCACGTTGTCAGAAATTGACACCAGCCAATGAGATTTCGTTTCTTGGTTTAAGACCCCTTTGTGCTTTCACGATTGGTTGCTGATACAAAGGAAATGACCATATTTGGATCCGATGAGATTGTGCAGGAGAGACGGAGCTTTCCAACGATACCTCTGTTGACATGGTGCACACAGCGGTCGCGGTACTTTATGTTACGTTAGAAAGCTAACTTTTGGTGAATTTAGAAGAAATCTACAGACGCAAATAGACAAACTATAGTAAAATAAACACTTAAATGTGTATTTTGTACGTTTTCCTTCCAAAAGCCTGAAAGAAAACATGTTATGGAATCAAAATAGCACAAAATCTCAAAATTGACCAGTACTTGAAAAACGATGTTTTTGCCTGCCGTGTCTCGCCTTAAGTCCAAGATGGTTACATTTTATCCCCTAAACCATTTGTATTATATTTTTGTTTTCCTAATAAAGACAGAGTCACCTGAAATAATTTTGTCTCCAGACCTTTTTATTTTTATTTTTTACATTTTGTAACAATCTTTAAACATTTGTAGAGAACAAACACTGCGGTTAAAATGAGTGTCTTTATGACGTCTCTCACACCGTTGGTATATTTCACAAAATTCGTTACAGCAGCATCATTTTTTATCACATCATCTTGATACAGAGATAACACATTTTGGTAAGACAACCCAGACGCTCTTTACATAGGTAGAAAACACAATGCTTTTCTTTGTGGGGTCCTTAGTTTTAAATGATCTGGTGAGGAGGGTGTGACTTGTTATGCTGAGTGGGAGGAGGAGTCATCTGCAAAAGTGAGAGTCTTTTTCACCAGTATAATGTCCATCGCTGTCTGACTCTGTTTAAAAAATTATTAATCATTTTCAGCCAAGCAGTCCGAGGCACCCGCAAGGATGTCGCATGTAGAGTTGAAATACTCCAAAACGAAATCATCAGAGGGGTCCTTCCCCAGCGTCACCAAACGGCTTGCGCGGTAATACCATCGCCCCGATGGTCCGCTTTTAGTTTCCCAGAAGGTGCTTGTCAGGACTCTTCTCACTTCTGGTGGTGGGGGAATATCTCCTTCTTCTTCTTCCTCCACATTGAGGGGCAGCGGTGAAAACTCTTCTTTGATCTCGCATGCTGTCTGCTATCTCTGGAAGACACCAGAGTTAACACAGCCCAATCTGTTGAGGTCAGTGTCGCTTTAACACTACGGGGTCCATACGTTTCTCCATTCTTCAGATTGTAGAAATGCAGTTCATTCGCCATATAGTTGAATACATAACCCCAAACATCGCCATTTTTCAGAGTCCATTCTTCATGAAGTTCTTCGGCTGGAGGCGTCTGAACCCAGCACAGATACTGCATCCGTTTCTTGATTGGCGCTCCGGACGGATGGCGGTAAGTTGTCACAGGCGTCTCGCTGATTAAACCCATATCGAGGCGTCTCTTGGCCATTTTTCTTTTTTTGAAAGGTGACTTGATGAGTGGAAATGACTGGCTTTTTATTTAGTCTGTATGGATTTCTTTTTTCACCTAATTCCACCCCCACTATCTTCTGGCCTCATATCGTGTGACAGGAAGGGGTGGAGAAAGGAGGAGAGGCCTGGGCTGTGAGGGGGCGGGGGCTAGACAGTCTCACGCATAACTTCAAAGAGACACCTAGATTAACATCAGAGGCTTATAACACACCGGTGTGAAATCACACCTGCCTGTTATAACACGTCAACCCTCACATCAAAGGACAGACATCAAAAGGTTAATTAGACTAGACAACAAAGGGCTGTGAGGGGACAGGGGCCATACAGTCTCACGCATAACTTCAAAGAGACTGCCTTAATCAACACCTAGATTAACATCAGAGGCTTATAACACACCGTGTGAAATCACACCTACCTGTTATAACACCTCAACCCTCACATCAAAGGATTAGACTACAAAGGGCTGTGAGGAGACAGGGGCCAGACAGCATAACTTCAAAGAGACTGCCTTAATCAACACATCAAAGGATTAGACAACAAAGGCGCTACACAGGGGGGCATTTCACACCAACCTGTGATGACACCTCAACCCTCACATCAAAGGATCTCGAACAAAGGGAGGCAGGACTTAGCTCATTAGCATAATTGTACCCCTCACATCAAAGGATCTCGAACAAAGGGAGGCGGGACTTAGCTCAATTGCATAATTGGCGGCGGGCCCATCTGTCACTTTGCATGCATACTAATGTGATTGAAACAGTATTGGTAATACTACTTACCTTTACTCCTGACATATTTCAAGTTGTTCTGATGTTTTCTTCTAGACTAGACACATTACTAATGAACATTTGTGGTTAGTGTGACAAACACACGTTTCCTCTGACTGCTTCACAATAAAAGTCTTTCTGTGTCCAGTCACTTGCCAACCCTCCCGATTTTCACGGGAGACTCCCGATTTCATAGCCCTCTCCCGGTTTCCTCCCGGGGTCATATTTCTCCCGATTTCTGACAAAATCAGATTTACTCAGGACTGTTTCCACTCTGACTTTAATACAGCTACACCATTGTTTGGTTTCCATGGTAGCACGTCTCTTTAGCAGCGCGAGCAACTGAAAGTCTGAGAGTGTGAGGAAGATAGTCACAGAAAACAGAACACGAATCGACAACTCAACCCTCTGCTCACTCCTTTCCTTAAAATACAGGTCCAACCCACACATATGCTCCAAGAGGATGGTGCTACAGGCCACAAGGCAGTGCACTTACCACTACAATAGGCATGTTAATATAATACAGCTCCAGGAATCCACCAGCTGTGAGGCATACCTTTGAGAATGTTGCATTGAATAATAAAGATGCATTGTTTTCCCGTGAAACCCTCAAGTGTTGTAACTACCAAGTAGGAACAAACTTTCAATTCATTGAATGGCCATATTAAACGTCTTAATTAAACCACTTTATGAAATTACAATATGTGACTGTAAAACGAGCTTGAAGGACATGAAGCCATTCTGGTGAACAGGGCAGGGAGGGAATAAGACAGACAGAAAAAAGAGAGAATACAGAGAGGGAGGAGAAGATGGACAGCAAGAGGAGGGAGAGAGAAAATATAGACTGGAGCAAGAACTGTGTGTGTGTGTGTGTGTGTGGTGTGTGTGTGTGTGTGTGTGTGTGTGTGTGTGTGTGTGTGTGTGTGTGTGTGTGTGTGTGTGTGTGTGTGTGTGTGTGTGTGTGTGTGTGTGTGTGTGTGTGTGTGTGTGTGTGTGTGTGTGTGAGTGAGCAAGTGTTGGGGGGGCAGTGTCTCTTGCAGCTGTCATGAGGGTTAGGCCTGGGATGCCTATGATCAATTAACCATGAAATCAGCCCTGCACAACCCTACTTTAACACACACACACACAGCTAACTGTTGAGGACTGGTGTCGGTAGCTGATTGGCTGATGTTGACACTACCGTATCTCTTTTCTGGAGGTCTGAGAGGACATTAGGGTGTGTTCCACTTTAAGAGCTACTCCTGCTCAGCAGTGACCGATGAAATACAAAAATATATATTTTATAATCCAAGTAAATCTTCATCTACATATCTGTATGGTTTAAAACACACTCAACAATCAAATGGTAACAGTATTTGTATCTAAAAGCTGACAATAATGCATCATGTATGTTTGTGGGTTTATAGGGATTATAGAATAGAATTTAGAGGACAATTCCAAAATGAAGAGATGCTCATCCTGACTGATTACATAAGGCAAGGCAAGGCAAGTTTATTTATATAGCACTTTTCAACACAAGACAATTCGAAGTGCTTTACAAAAAATGAAAGACGTTAAGAAAATGGCATTTAAAATCAGTCATTAAAAAGAAAAGCTAATAAAATAAACATTAAAATAAAAAATACATGGATAAACATTAAAAGAAAGTTACAAAAAAAAGTTACAGTGCAGTCTAAGATATGAATAGTTCAATTAAAAGCAGCGACAAAAAGAAAAGTATTCAGCCTGGATTTAAAAGTAGTCAGAGTTGCAGCGGACCTGCAGGTTTCTGGGAGTTTGTTCCAGATATTTAGAGCATAATAACTGAACGCTGCTTTACCATGTTTAGTTCTGACTCTGGGGACAGAAAGCTGACCAGTCCCTGAAGACCGGAGAGATCTGGATGGTTCATAATTTAGCAGTAGATCAGAAATTTATTTTGGACCTAAACCATTCAAAGCTTTATAAACCAGCAGCAGTATTTTGAAATCTATTCTTTGACACACAGGAAGCCAGTGTAAAGACTTCAGAACAGGAGTGATGTGATCCACTTTCTTAGTGTTAGTGAGGACTCGAGCAGCAGCGATCTGAATTAGCTGCAGCTTTCTAATAGATTTTTTAGTGAGACCTGTGAAGACACCATTGCAGTAGTCCAGTCTACTGCAGATAAAAGCATGGACACGTTTTTCCAAATCCTGCTGTGACATTAGTCTTTTAATCCTAGATATATTCTTTAGGTGATAGTAGGCTGATTTAGTAACTGTTTTAATGTGACTGTTGAAACTCAGGTCAGAGTCCATGACTACACCTAGATTTCTGGCTTTATCTGTTGTTTTGAACATTGCAGACTGAAGCTCAGCGCTAACTTTTATACGTTCTTGCCTTGGCTCCAAAAACCATTACCTCAGTTTTATCTTTGTTTAATTGGAGAAAGTTCTGACACATCCAGTCATTGATTTGTTCAATGCACAGTGTTTGAATTGGAGAATAGTCTCCTGGTGAAATGGTTATGTAAATGTGTGTGTCATCCACATAGCTATGGTAACTTATGTTGTTGTTTTTCATTATCTGAGCCAGTGGTAACATGTAGATGTTAAAGAGAAGAGGCCCCAAGATGGAGCCTTGAGGTACCCCACATGTCATATTTGTCAACTCAGATGTGTATTTATCTATAGAAACAAAGTGCAGAAAATCCTGGCTACCACTGCAGACAGATGTCACTGGGACTGGGATCTCATGATGCCTTATGCACTCATGGCTTATAGAGCAACTCGACACAGCTCCACTGGATTGACACCAAATATGATGCTTTTTGGAAAAGAAATCAGTGAGCCAGTCGACCTGGTCGCTGGTTTGCCACCTGACATTGACAATATCGACACTAACACCCCCCCTCAATATGTCATGAAACTGAGAAAACATCTGGAGCTGTCTCACCAGCTGGCACGAGAAGCTCTTGGGAAATCTGTTGAGCGAGCTAAAAGACAGTATGACAAAAACATTTGTCAAACCCAACACAAAGTGGGAGATGCAGTCTGGCACCTGATTAAAGGCACCAAAAGGGTTAAAAACGAGGTACGAAAGTTTCTGCCATCCTACGAGGGCCCTTACTTCATTGTAGGCATGTTGGATGACCTGATCTATAGACACAAAAAGAGCCCCAGAGCCAAAGTCAAAGTCGTCCACCATGACAAGCTCAAGCCTTATTATTCCAGGACCCCATTAGACAACAGCTGGGTGTTCAAAGACACAGAAGCCTGGGCGCCTGTCGAGGTGCCGCCCCCTCAGCCAGACCTCAACTCATCTGACACAGTCATCGGGCCTCTCCACCTGTGGGACCCCCCATCAGACGCAGAGGATCCAGCTGTGGAGACCCTCCAGGACCCAGGTTCTTCACTGCCAGTTACGCCGAGCAGCAGCTGGCTTCATGACAGACTTCCACTGACTCAGCGCCCTTCCAGGGCCCCGGCCAGTGGTCCCCTACGGATTTCCACCCCTCTACAGAGACCCCAGCGACTCCGCAGAGCTCCTGACACGTTAGGTGACTGGGTCAGTCACTAGGGTTTGTTAAAGTTTAACCTGAGTCAGGGTGTCAGCAGGTTAGTTCCTAACTCAGTAAAAGAAAAAGAAAAAAAGGAGTTCCAGAGTAATTCTATGCTATTAAGCTAAAGTTATTTAATTATATTGTTATACATCCACAGTTTGTGGTTCTATTTCATTTAGTTGCCTGTGGTAATGACTAATGTGGATACTGTTTTACTGCTTTGACACTTGATGCAGAATGTAACTGGTTAGAGAAACCAAACGGATGGTAAGATTGCTTGTTGTTGTTGTTGACAATTGTAATGCCCAAGAGCCACATCATAGAGTAAAGTCACACAGTGTTTAATTTAACTGGGTTGATTAACTACATCACAGTATGTTATGTACATCAGTTTTTGTGTTTATACACCTTTGAAACGTTAAAAAAAAGGATCTATGCAGTATGCTTCGTGGACATTTTTATGGACATTGCCTCATGATTCAAGCTGTTTCCACAGCAAGGAAGACACCTTCAAGGACTGTGGGAAATGGGGATTATTGTGGGGAATGTGTTGCCATTAATGTTTCATGCTTTCCTTTTATAATGTTTATATGCTGAAGTGATGTTAAAGGTTGTTTTATCATCATCCAGAGTGGGGGTAGTGTTACAGGCTTGGCCTGTCACTTTAAGAGTAGCAGCCACAAGGGGTTGTGGGTTTTGGAGTCTCTGTGTGTGTGAAATGTGATGGCCAAGGAGTTATGGAGAGAGAGACGAAAGTATAGAGAAAGTGGTCAGAAAATGAATAGTATCTAGTCTGTATTTATGCAATACAGTGTCAATATAGCTTGAAGAACGTGAATAAACGGAGGTTCTTCCCACGGCACCCGAACACCTCGTTTCCATCCTTTTTCCCCTCGAAATGTCTGGGCAGCTGGTTACCGGCTGACAACGAGCCAAGTCAGAAACCACCGGTGTGTATTCGAAACTACGGTTTCGGTGCCGAGATACCGTTAGTAAAAAAAGGTAACAATAGGAACATGAACAACAATGAGAACCAAATTGTTGAACAAAAGTTGTTGTTAGTAACCTCAATAGCTCTCTCATTTCCTGATCACCAAATCCAAATTGTGCATGTGCACATTTGGAATCCAGAAAGACCATGTCTCTCTGTGTTGGCTTCAAAACCTACAATTGCAGTTAATCACATTTAACTCAGCATTGCATGACAGCAACACTTCACAACGAAAGACGATCACAGTAAAGTGTAATGTAAAATACAATTACTTTTTAAAAGCATTAGATTTATTAGGTCTCCCTTGTAAAAGACATCGTTGATCTCAATGGGATTTTTACCTGGATAAATAAAGGCTACAAACAAATTAGTAATTTAGAATGTTCCTCGTGAAATCCACGTCACAGTTAGTATCAGTACTTACAGCCAACAGGAAGTGCCCAGGTTTCCACACAGGAATACAGATGTCGTCTCTGATGGAAGCATCATTCTATAAAAAAGGAAAAGTTTAAAACAAAACTTTAATAGTCCAGAATAAATATATTTTGTGACGAAACCAGTAGAGCATGCAATACTTACAGGTACAGTTGAGAGTGGGTTGCATAAAGCTGGGTGTCACCATGTTGGCACAACATAAAGATCAGCAACACAAATGTTCTTCCCCTCTGGAAAATATTGATATGAGCCCAGGCCCCACAAATGTATAAGAAGGAAAAAAGTGTATTCCGAAAAAAAACGTGTTATACCTTTGATTGAGCAATTCTTTCGATAAGCTCAAAACAGGCGTTTCCTATCTGCACAATAAACCGAAAAAGGGTTGATTTTGTTAGCCTGAACTACATGAGCAATTAGCTGTCAACAAAATAACATAAACTGTTAACTTACGGTTGATTCCATTTCATTGGTTAAGCCAAGGGTCCAAAAGTCACCACGTGTCAGGCAACTATTTTCTGTTCTGACAATCAACTCTGCCTCTGGCCTCTCGATATCCAACACATAGGTGAGCTTATATTTTTTAAAGAAATAAAAAATAATCAAAATTATTTAAACATTCATAAATAACAGTATACTTTCCCAAGGCACTTCATGGTTTCAAGATGAGAAACACAAACCTCTAAAGAATATCAGAGCTACATTTTGTCTTCAAGAGACGTACTACGTACCAGCTGCTCTTGGGCAGGATGAGTTTGCAGTTTCCATGATGCTTGGCATGGTCCTACTTTGTCACATTTGGTGATGTCTTCACAATGTTTTCCACATGAGACATCATCTATCAAGGAGAAATAAAGTGAGCAAAAGCATAGCCAAAACAATGTTATGTTGATTTGACAACCTAATACCTACCTATGTTTGTTTGAAGCCCTTGTTGCTGCACAGAGGTTCCAACTGCTGATAGTTTGAACTGTACAACCTTTTCAGTTTGTGGGTGTCCTGAAGATTTAGGAAATCATAATTATTACTCACAAGCAATATATTTCCAATTACAGCTATAAAAACCTAACACTTCTCTTCGTATTTACCAAATACTGCCTATGTCCAGAGTGACATCCTGTCACAAACGAGCTGAGGACCAAAATGCAGAACACGGGAAACCAGAGATAGTCGGTAACCAGCTTTATTAGAGGCAAACGGCTGGTAGGAGACAACACGGCAGATAGTAGGCAAAGGGCTGGTCGGGGACAGGCAAGGTTTCCGGGAGAAGGCAGGACGGGAGTCGTAGGCACAGAACGGGTCAGGAAGCAGGCGAGGCAGGCTGGTCAAGGACAGGCGAGGGTTCCGGGAGAAGGCAGGACGGGAGTCGCAGGTACAGAACGGATCAGGGAGCAGGCGAGGCAGGCTGGTCAGGGACAGGCAGGGTCGAAACCGGGAGAGCAATCTGAGGAGTAGTGCGGGAAAGACAAGCATGCTGCGAAGTACGATCTGGCACTGAGGTGAAGGTGAAGTGGGCCTAAATACTAATGGAGCTGATGGGTGTAACAGAGTGAGAGAGAGAGAGACAGGGTGTGACTACCAGGTGACTAAGGAATGATAATGCAGAAAATAGGTGAGTGAGAAAGCAGACTGTGACAGAACCCCCCCCTTAATGGACGGCTCCAGACCTCTAAACAATACTAAAAAAAACAAAAAAAAGAGACTCAAGAAAAAAAAACCTACAGACAGCGGGTGGAAGGTGGAGGTATGGGAAAGGTTAGTACTCGTCTGAGACTGCTCTCTCGGCCTCTCCCTCCTGGAAATCCTCGTCCTCCTCGCCCGATGACGACTCCCCCTCCTCCTCGACGAAGCCTCTGGTCCGTAGCGGACGAGTACTCCCTGGCTTAACGCCTGGTTGAGCGTGGGTCCTAGACGGCTGCTCCGGGTAACGCAGGTGGAAGTCACGGATGAGTTGAGGGTTGAGGATATGACGAGCCGGAACCCACTGCCTCTCCTCAGGACCATAGCCCTCCCAGTCCACCAAATATTGAACCCCTCTTCCTCTGAGACGGGAACGGAGTAAACGACGAAGGGTGTAGGTAGGGCCCCCATCGATCATCCTAGGGGGTGGTGGTGGAGGGGCGGCGGAAACCATAGGACTCTCCCGGACAGGTTTAATCCTAGAGACGTGGAAGGTGGGATGGATTTTCATGTTCCGGGGCAAACTCAGTCGAACTGCTGCAGGATTAATGACCTTGACAATCTTGAAGGGTCCAATAAACCTGGGCGCTAACTTTTTAGACTCCATCCGAAGGGGAATGTTCTGAGTGGAAAGCCACACCCTCTGGCCTACCTGGTACACAGGTGCCTTGGTTCGTCGGCGGTTCGCTGATGTGGCGTACCGGTTAGCAGACTGAAGCAGAGTTGTACGAGCCTGCCTCCAAGTCCTCCGACAACGTCGGATGAAAGCCTGGACAGACGGACAGGTAACCTCCTTCTCCAATGCAGAGAACAATGGGGGTTGAAAACCGTATGCACACTGAAAAGGGGAAAGACCAGTAGCGGAACTGATGAGGGTGTTGTGGGCATACTCCACCCACAGGAGTTGTTTTGACCAGGTCGTGGGATGATCGGAAGCCATGCAGCGGAGAGTGGTCTCCATCTCCTGATTCTTCCGTTCGGTCTGGCCATTGGCCTGTGGGTGGAAACCGGAGGTGAGACTAACCGTCGCCCCGATCAGCTCACAAAACTCCCTCCAAAACACAGAGGTGAATTGGGGCCCCCGGTCGGAAACCACATCAGTCGCCAGTCCGTGAATGCGAAACACGTGGAGCAGAATCAGTTCTGCCGTCTCCTTAGCTGACGGGATCTTAGGCAGGGGTATGAAATGAGCCATCTTACTAAACCGATCTACCACCGTCAAGATGGCAGTATGTCCGTGGGACGGTGGTAGACCAGTCACAAAGTCCAATGAAATATGTGACCAAGGGCGACGTGGGACCGGTAATGGATGAAGGAGGCCAGCTGGCGCTTGGTGAGATGGTTTGTGCCGATTGCACACAGGACAGGCGTTCACAAACTCCCGGGTGTCAGCCTCCAGCGTGGCCCACCAGAACCGTTGTAGGACCATCCCCTTGGTACGTTGAATTCCAGGGTGGCAGGAAAGTCTGGAGCTATGAGCCCACTGAAGCACCTCAGCCCTCAAAACCTGAGGCACAAACAAGCGGTTAAGAGGACAAGAACTAGGACCGGGTTGGTCCACCAAAGCGGTCTTAACCCTCTCCTCAATCTCCCAAGCGAGGACGCCGATCACTCGAGGAGCAGGAAGAATAGTGTCCGGAATACCCCGGGTGTCTCCCTCCCTCCCGAACTGCCGGGACAAAGCGTCGGCCTTCACGTTGCGGGAGCCCGGGCGGTAGGAGAGAAAAAAATTAAACCGGGTGAAAAATAACGACCACCTGGCTTGCCGAGAATTCAGTCTCTGTGCCGACCTGATGTATTCCAGGTTCTTATGGTCGGTCCATACCTGAAATGGTTGTTCTGTCCCCTCATGCCAGTGTCGCCACTCATCCAACGCCAACTTGACTGCTAGAAGCTCTCGATTCCCCACGTCATAGTTTCTCTCCGCCGGACTCAATCTCCTCGAAAAGAAAGCACAGGGGTGGAGCTTCTGGTTCTCACCAGAACGTTGCGACAGGATGGCCCCCACCCCTACGTCAGAAGCATCCACCTCCACCACCAACTGACCAGCGGTGTCTGGTACTTAAAGGATAGGAGCTGACGTAAACCGGCCCTTGAGGTCCTGAAAAGCCTCCTCGGCTGCAGGGGACCATCGGAACGTCACCTTGGATGAGGTCAGGGCGGTGAGCGGGGCGGCCACGGTGCTGTAGCCACGGATGAACCGTCTGTAAAAGTTGGCGAATCCCAGGAAACGCTGCAGCTCCTTCCGGGAATCAGGGACCCGCCACGAGGTAACTGCTGAGACCTTAGAAGGATCCATCTCCACACTTCCTTGACCCACGATGTAGCCAAGAAAGGCGACCGAAGAAGTGTGAAACTCGCACTTCTCCGTCTTGACGAACAGTGAGTTCTCCAGAAGTCTCTGGAGGACTGTCTGGACATGATGGACGTGCTCCTTGAGGTTCTTAGAAAAAATCAAGATGTCGTCCAGATAGACAAAAACATAACGATCCAACATGTCTCGGAGTACGTCGTTCACCAACGCCTGGAAAACTGCAGGGGCGTTGGTAAGTCCAAATGGCATCACCAGGTACTCGTAATGTCCCGAAGAGGTGTTGAAGGCGGTCTTCCATTCGTCCCCCTCCCGGATTCGTACCAGGTGATAAGCGTTTCGTAGATCCAGCTTAGTGAAGATTGTAGCCCCCTGTAGTAACTCAAATGCTGACGAGATGAGTGGCAAGGGATAACGATTCTTCACCGTGACGTCGTTCAGACCCCGATAGTCAATGCAGGGTCTCAGGGTCTTGTCCTTCTTCGCCACAAAAAAAAACCCTGCTCCTGCGGGTGATGTGGAAGGACGAATAATTCCCGCAGCCAGAGAGTCATTGACGTAGGTCTCCATGGCCTTCCTCTCCGGTGCCGAAAGCGAGTACAACCGGGCCTTGGGTGGGACTGCGCCTGGATGTAGCTCAATGGCGCAGTCATAGGGCCGATGAGGTGGGAGAGATGTCGCCTTAGCCTTGCTAAACACCTCCTTAAAGTCCAAATACTCCGCCGGAACCCCTGTGACATCCGGAACCAGGTTCATATCCACAGATAGTTGAGGTGCGGCGGCCTGCTTGAGACAAACCTGATGACAGGAAGAACTCCAACCTAGGATGGACCCAGTTGCCCAGTCAATGTTCGGGTTGTGGCGGCGGAGCCACGGATAACCCAAAATCAGAGGGATTTGGGGGGACCGTAGCACATGAAACTGGATTGTCTCATGGTGGTTCCCCGACATGAGCATACGGACCGGTGTCGTCTGGTGTGTCACTGTTCCCAGCAGGTGACCATCCAAAGCATTAGCCGGTACCGGCTGGAGCAGCCGAACCTGTTGGATGCCCAGCTGTCGTGCGAGCTCCTCGTCAATGATGCTAACATCTGATCCGGAGTCGATAAAAACAGCCAGAGCCTGAGATTTGCCTGTCAGGAGGAGTCGAGCATGGCACAAGGGTCTTAGATTGGGGATCAGCTCAGAGGTTTGGCCCACCAGTATACTCCCCATTACTGATGAGCTCTGTCTTTTACCGGACAACGGGAAACCCTATGTCCAGCCTGACCACAGTAAAGGCAAAGATTACCTCTTCGACGTACTTCCCTCTCCTCAGAGGTAAGACTGGTACGACCCACTTGCATGGGCTCGACCTCGTACCGTGAGTCAGAGTAGGAGTGGGAACTCTCCGCCGAACCCGGAAGTCGAAATCTCCCGGAAACCGGAAGTTGTTGTCGCGAGCAGCGGCCCGCCGCTCGCATCTGTTGCTCTCCTCTCCGAGTCTGGATTCGTCCGTCAATCCGAGAGGTGAGCTCTATCAACCCATCCAAGGAAGCAGGGAGATCATAGGAAACCAGCTCATCTCTCATATAATCCGCTAATCCTCTCAGATATGCGTCACACTGCGCCGGCTCATTCCAGCTGCTGCGACGGCTGCTGGTGCGGAAGTCAATAGCGTAATCCACCACCGTGCCGGAACCCTGGCACAAACTCAGCAGGCCTCCAGCAGCGTCGGGACCCAGACGAACGGGACCGAACACCTTCCGCATCTCCGCGGAAAATGCAGCAAACGAGGCGCAGGCTGGTGTCTGCTGCTCCCACTCAGCAGTTCCCCATAAACGTGCTCTCCCCGTCAGATGATTAACGGTGAAAGCTACCCGAGCCGCCGAGGAGGCGAAGGTGTGTGGCTGCAGTGAAAACAATATGGAACAGTTTGTGAGAAAAGGACTCCATCCCTCCGGCTCACCAGCGTAGCGTTCCGGCGTTCCCACACGAGGCTCCGGAGCGTATCCCGTCGACCCAGGGGCTGGAGCGAGCATCGGAGCTGCGGGCGGAGGGACGGTAGCAGCCATGGTAGCGGCTAGCTGTTGTACGGTGGCGGCCATCTGTTGCATCTGGGAGGTAAGGTGAGCCAGCGTTTGTCCCTGGGTTGAGGTTGCCTGGTGGGTCTCGATAGCTAAGGTAGCTATTGTGACCTCCTGTCTTTGGATGGCATCCTCAACCCTCTCAAAGCGGTCTCTAGGAGACCCGGTGTTTGCTTGGTCCATTTCTGGCCAGATCGTTCTGTCACAAACGAGCTGAGGACCAAAATGCAGAACACGGGAAACCAGAGATAGTCGGTAACCAGCTTTATTAGAGGCAAACGGCTGGTAGGAAACAACACGGCAGATAGTAGGCAAAGGGCTGGTCGGGGACAGGCGAGGTTTCCGGGAGAAGGCAGGACGGGAGTCGTAGGCACAGAACGGGTCAGGAAGCAGGCGAGGCAGGCTGGTCAGGGACAGGCGAGGGTTCCGGGAGAAGGCAGGACGGGAGTCGCAGGTACAGAACGGGTCAGGGAGCAGGCGAGGCAGGCTGGTCAGGGACAGGCAGGGTCGAAACCGGGAGAGCAATCTGAGGAGTAGTGCGGGAAAGACAAGCATGCTGCGAAGTACGATCTGGCACTGAGGTGAAGGTGAAGTGGGCCTAAATACTAATGGAGCTGATGGGTGTAACAGAGTGAGAGAGAGAGAGAGACAGGGTGTGACTACCAGGTGACTAAGGAATGATAATGCAGAAAATAGGTGAGTGAGAAAGCAGACTGTGACACATCCTGCAAACAATGTGACTTATGCCCTCTCTGCAGCTGCTGTTCCAAAAGTGTTGCGTTTGTGTTGTTGTTGTTTCGGTGATGTATGATGTTTCTCAACAGAAAGATATGTGTTGACGGTGCCATATTATTAAGGAAGTAGTTGTTTTTGCGCATACTTGAAAAAAGCTGCTCTGCAACCTGGCTATTTAACCAACCCTGAAGTTCTGGGACTACGTTGATCCTCCTTAGCACTTCCTGTGGATCTTTGGTGTTGCCCTCATGGAATTTATCATACAACACATAGTGGTTTGAGGAACCAGGATGTCCATCCTCATCAGGAGTTTTCAACATCTGAGTTATCCATGGTAGAGAGACCTTTAGTTTGTTGTTCTGAGCAGCTGTGATGTTATCATGGGTTGATGCGGCCAGTCTTCCTTCATGTGGCTTGAAAGGTAGTGATGCTGGGAAATGGAGGTTTGCATGAGTTGCCAAACCTCGAGCAAAATCATAAATACTGGCATTTGGCAGATGTTTCCATGACAAAAGAAGATCTGTAAAATCTCTTGGAGACTCTGCCCTGAGGTTGAACTTCAAACTGTAGACCACACCATGAGGGCACAGAATCACTGACCACCCACCTTTGAAGGGAATGTGAAAAACAAAGTTATATAGTAAATGTGCAAATATCAAATCTCTAATTGTTTTTATGAACAATGTGTGACCCTTACCAGACGCTCCCCAGATTTTCTGGAATATCTTGTCATATCCATGTCTTGTCTTCATCTCCTCCCTTAGTCTATTGACAAGATCATCCCTTGATCCCTTTGAATCTAAATTGCAGGCCATGCACAGCTTGCGCACAGTCGAAACCTTTTGAAATACAGACAAGAGAATAGGTTGGACAACATGACATTACACAACGCAAACAAACATACATAAAGCAGTTGTACCTTCTGCTTCTTAAGCTCATCCACAAGACGATCCTCTGACACCATGCTGAGTTCCGCTTCAGGGGAGGACTTTGAAGAGGATACTTTTTTGAACTCCGTGTTCAACACTGTGTCGGATTTGCGTGTGTTCTTCCCAATCCATGGGCCCCAGTGCTCAAAACTAGGATTTACAGCAAAGCTGTTTTTTGCACGACCTGGGTAAAAACAAACAATACATTCATAATATGGTATGGTGCATGGAAGGGGTATATAAAAAGGGAAATACTAATTAGAAGAAATGCAAGAGCATGTTAATACTTTGGAAAAAGCCACGAGCAATCATCTCATGATGAACAGAATCCCAGAACTCTTCAATGTTAACTTCGCCAATATAGTTCTCAGAGGCCTCTTTCAGATCACTCACTGAAATACAAAAACAAACATTTACTTACTCTTATATTTGTAACTAACACAAGATTATCATTAACATAAACATGAGACATTGGGACTTACCAGGCAAGTTGAACACTCCTTTTGTGCAGGTCCATCACAACTACTGGAGGATAGCAGCCACAGCAAACACAAGAGTAGGAATAATCATTAGTCGTCAATGCCTCAAAGTGCATGTACCCATGGAGGATAGTGTCTCTGGCAGGAAATGTTACTTTCCTCACAACTTCCAGGGAGTTTAACACCTTGGACACGGAAACATTGTTCTAAAAGAGAGAGGGGCAACATTTGAAAATAAATGTAGTTGTGTATATTTACACCATTGCCCTTACCTGTAAGCTGGCTCTCAAATAAACGCATAGCTCAAGGCTCAATATGACATGGTCATCAAAGTTGTGAAGACTGTCCTGCCATTCCTGGTATCGATATATCATGTGGCACTGTGGGCATCGCCGGAAATAGGTTGATACGTCTGATGATAATAAAACACAAATAAATAAGGAACACTGTTTTATTTTTAAACGTTTAAAAATGTGATAATATGAGGTGAACCATTAATAACTTACTTTCAATTACACCATTCATGGTGATTATCCTGGCATTTCTGGTGATTCTTGCCGACTTCTCCAGAAGAACAGACCCTGGACAGACAGTGCAAAGGGTCTCTGTTGGATGCAACTCTGATGTATTCTGTTGATGCCTTTGGTGTAACAAGATCATCTGGTAGGTCGGCTGGAAGCTTTTTATTACTAAATATGTACTCCACAAGTCGCTTCAAGTCTTCAGCCAATGGTGGATAGACAGTGTCTTGATGCTGTTGAGGTGCACTTAAGCAGCCAGTCTCTGTATCTCCCGGTTTGTTTGAAATAAATGCCATTTGCCTATGTTTTTGTGCACACATGACATTCTTGGTTTGGCACAGGGACAATGCCATGTTTTGGCTGGTACATTGTATGTCACCATGACTCTCCCAAGGCGACTATATTGTTTCAAAGTCAGCTCGTGGATTGAAAAACAATATTTCCTGTGGGTCTCTTCAAATGCCACTTCGACACAGAGAGGGGTGTGGGCTGTCTGGGAATTTTTTTGCCTTTTCACACAGATTGCCCTTTTAGCCTCACCAAAGAATTTCAACTCCACCATTTCAGATAAGATTTCTTCTTTTAGAAATTCTTCGGTAGCTGTTTCACTGCAGTACTCCAGTGACAGGATGTGTTCACAATGGCTAAATATGAATCCACTTCTCAGAGCCATTAAGTGATACTGCCTGCAAACTTCCAACTCGCACTGAATGTTATGAACATGACCCCAGGTTTTTCTTTGGATATGTATTGGCACAGAAAAGCCGTGACTTGCTTTTTGGACTGCAGATATCCCCAATGTTACATCTACACAGACACTCTTTATTTATTTATTTTTATTTTTTTGAAACTTGGAAGAATTTAATATGATTACAAAAATATACAGTCTAAAGGAGCACTTTTGCTTAGTAAATACTAAAATACATTAAGGTTAACATTTTTTATTTTTTATTTTTTTCTTTTTGATTTGGATCACATTTCAACTTCAGTGTACATATACATATTTAGTTAAATAGTTGTGCTGAGTGGTCCGTCTTTCTTTCTTTTTCTTGACAAGACAACAACAATAAGCACACAATAACATGGGGTGTTTTCTTTACAATATAAAACATTGACAGTATAGATCCTTAAATAAAATATTCAAACAGTTAGACAACAGAAGGGCGTATCGGGGTAATATACACTTTCCATTTCTCCTAAATGAGGGAATGATGCTCATATGTCCCCATTTATTTTATTTTTGCCCTTGGGTCATTATAAAGTGCTTGAATGGTTCTTATAAACGATGGGTGAAATCCAAATTTCTGTAATGTTCTATACAAGAATTCCCAATTGACTCGATCGAAAGCCTTTTCCGCATCAAGACTCAATAATACTGCCTCAATTTTATTTTTAGTTATATGTTCAATCACATGTAAGGTTCGCCGGATGTTATCTTGGGTCTGCCTTTGCTGCATGAAACCTGTCTGGTCTAGACTTATTATCCGGGGGGAGGATCTTATCAAGTCTCTTTGCTAAAATATGGGTACAAATCTTATAGTCTTGATTCAATACACTTATCGGACGATAATTCCCTCTTGATCTCTTCATCCGTAATTTCGCTAGTTAGGAGCTTATTCTGTTCTTCCCCGACTTTAGGCAGGTTTATCCTTTCAAAAAAGGCTTCCATCTTTGTTTTATCTATTTCAGGTTGAGTATATAATTTTTTATAAAAGGTCTCAAATGATTGTTGTATATCCTTTATTTTGCAATGGGTAGAGTTGCTGCCTCATTTGATTTAACATCCCTGTGTTTAGCCTCCAGATTGTGTTTTTCTTGTCAGACCCTAATAATACATTTATATATACACCGGAGTGTGGTCAGATAGATCCATGGTCCCAATACTGCAATGTTTCACTCTATGTAGGTCTCTTTGAAATATAAAGAAATAGTCAAGCCTAGAATACACAGAGTGTGGGTGAGAAAAGAAGGTATAGTCTCTCTTTGTCAGGTTCAACTCCCTCCATATGTCTAAGAGTCCCAGCTCTTCCATCATTAATTTTATATTTCTTGTGGTTTTTTTCTCTCCCGAGAGATATGCTTTTGATGTGTCCAGGGTTGGGTGGAGTCTAACATTAAGGTCACCCCCACAAATGAGGATGCCCCGGGCCTCAGCGATTAATAATTCAAACATTTCTTTATAGAATTTCCATTGAGAGCCAGGAGGGGCACTCAACAGTTTAGTTTACCAGTGATCAAAATTGCAACCCCTCTCCTAGACCCCTGGCTGCAGGAAGATGAGTACTGATTATATCTCCATTTCTTAAGTTTTTCATGCTCTATTTGTGTTAGGTGAGTCTCTTGGAGGAGAGCCACCTCTATTCCCTCCCTCTTCAATTTCGACATAACTTTGCTCCTCTTGATTGGGTTTCCCAGGCCATTTACATTATACGTAGCTACTTTAACTGACTTGGTATTTTGCATGGTTTGTCTTTAGGTATATCTCAAGCCCCTTCACGCTTCTATATATCACATATATCGCACCCCTGGTGCTACAAGGAACAGTAGCAAGAACAGAATCGTTAACCAATAACAAGTTAACAAAAAAAATAAAATCACAATCCAAGATATCAACATTGACTTCCAAGATGACGGCCTCTTTAACGGCCTTGTGACTCTGATGGAATGTGAGTGTAGGGGGGAAATCTCTTCCTCCTAGTAGTGAAAGAGGGCCCCCTTCAGCCTTTACGCTGATACGTAGGTCCATAGTGTCCAATCGCATGCGTCCCAACCTCAAATCTATAATTTAATTTTCATTAACATTACCCTTCTCAGAAGGTTTAATTTTGGAAAATAGGATCGAGAATTGAGTCTCTCACAACATTACACTGCATAAACTCTCTGTGGTTTCTAGAAGTAACATTATAATTTTAACTGAATGTTTCTATTAGAGCAGCAGTACTTATCAGGTGTCCTGACGGCGGTATGCATGGAGCCGTTCCTTAAAGCCCCTGTCAAACTGTCCCGAAGTTGACACCCGATGGACACACGAATATGCTATTGTGAATTTCGCACGAAGATGGCCCCGAACCACACACGAAGGCAACATTTACATTACATTTAAGACATACAACTGCAATGAAAGTAACAAAAACAATTATGTTACAGTACTATGATACTGTACTGATATCTTCAGACTTTGTTCTTTACTTTATCCGTCTTTATATGTAGAAAATATTACGTTTTCTCCGTAATGTTGTTTCCATAGCAACAACAACTTCTTGTCAACTCTCCTTCAAAATAATATATTATATCCTTTTCAGTTTCACAGAACACAAATTGGGTTATTTACATAATATGTTTACATGATTTTGTTGTGCAATAAAACAACCAGATGGACACACGATAAAGGAAATGTTCAAATTCGGCTCTGATCGTAGCAACATCGGGCTATTCGTGAGGGCATCTTAAGCCATCGTATGACCGCCGGTGGAGCTTCTCAGGCTCCGGCAGCAACTTCGTGAGTGGTGGGAAAATCTTTGGCATGCCAAAAAATTGCCGAAGGACATTGCGAAGGTTCATTTTCGTGTTGAATTTGTGTGTCAATTTTGCCCTTTGTAAGGTCATCGTGAGGGCATGTTGTTATCATCGGTGCCATCGGGCATTCGCCCCGAACATAGTGAGGGCGAATGCCCGATGGCACCGATGATAACACGAAGATGACACGATTCGACAAGATGCCCTCACGAGTGCCTTACGAAGTTGCCGCTCATGGAGTTGCTGCCGGAGCCTGAGAAACTCCACCGACGGTCATATGATGGCTTAAGATGCCCTCACGAATGGCGCGATGTTGTTATGATCAGAGCCGAATTTGAACATTTCCTTTATCGTGTGTCCATCGGGTGTCAATTTCGGGACAGTGTGACAGGGGCTTAAAGAGCCTGTGACAGCATCCCAACAACTGTTGTGCAATGAAATATTGGGCTACTAGTCATCTCGAACCTTCAGTTTAAAAAAGAAGGTGCCATACCGTTCCGATAAATATCAATAATTTCGAACATCGCGGGGAAATTCCTTCGACTCATTTTGAAGTTTTGGGGGAAGCCGGAAGTGACGTCAATGCGGGAACGCCTCAGTGTGTCGAGAGAGCCAAATACGGACAAAGTGTGTTGTCATGCGTAGAAATGGTGAATTACTGAGTTTAGGCACGTTAATAACGTTTTAATGAAGTTGACTACAGTATATTCATATTTGTCAGTGCTTTCATGTCAATTCGGCGAACATAAACATAAATGATCGTGGTGAAGATGATGATTAAATTAGGATTAAAAATCCTACTACTTTAGTAGTAGTGAGAGCTGCTGAATTTCCTCCCGTATGATATGATATAAAAACAAATCGACTATTTTTGTAGTTGTAAACTCAAGTGGATGAAACTACATTTATTAGTGCTTTCATGTCAATTCGGCGAACATATGATACATTAAATGATCGTGAGGATGATGATTAAAAATCGTTTGTTTGAGCCGGTCTACATTTCCTGATGAGAAAACAAACCGTTGCTTTTTGTAGTTGTAGTACACCAACGTGGATTAAACGTGTGGTTTTTTTACCACAATGTTGAGGAAATTAATGGATAAAATGCACGGATTATTATTATTAATATTCCCACTCCGATCAGGACACTTGGTCCACCGTTTCCCCGCAGCGAGGCTCCCCCCATTGACAGTTTACGTGGGCTGGGTGCAGTGGCGGACTGGCCATCGGGACGAATCCCGATGGGCCGTGTGTGATTTAGAAAGTTTGATACAGTGTATTGTTGGTATATTCATTTTTATGTCACCCATATAAGAGGTGTGTTACATCAAGTTATCACTAATATATGTGTGGTTGTATACATTCCTGTGTGTTCATAGTTGAAGGAACAAAGTACATTTTTCCTCTCATATATAGAGAGGTTTTTTATATATATTCAAACAAAGTTCCTTTTTGTCTTAAAAGTAGCGTAGCGCAATAGTATTTTTCTTCCACTTTACACATAATCAAAAGGGTGTTTTTTTTGGCTATTTGTGAGTTCTGTTTGGAGTGAAAAGATTACCCACTGAGTGTTTTCAGGAATGTTGCCAAATAACAGGTTTTATGACACTGGGTGGAGGAAGGAAACATATTCTGTTTAAGATCTCCAGTAAGTCTACATATCTTGAATGATATATGTGTGTTTAATTACTTTATATATGTGTGTTTAATTACGTTGTATTAATAATAGCAGTGTGTAAACAAAAGCTGGAAATAGGAGAAATGCAAAGATTATCTTTGGATAAGCAAAGAGGGTAGAAGTTAAACATAATTAAAGCCTCTGGAATGTGTAGAAAGGTGGGGGGAAAAAACCTATGCAGGAAGGATGAGATAACGGACACCAGATGTTTTATTATCAGCTCAGAAACAAAAGTGTATTACCCCTGCTGGCACGCGCTGATTCGCTAAGAGAAGACATCTTTTTTGAAATCTCCCAATGGGATGACCTGGGGTGAAGGAGAATTCAAGTCACCCCTTTTTGTGGTTTGGACTATATAAGTTAGTGTTGCATTAAGTTCGACCTCTCTTCTCTGGCTGTGAACGACCGAAGGATCTCAACGGCACGAGAACAAGAGCAGGAAGTACTTCCTATAATTATATTGTATTGCATTCTATTATTACCTTGTTTAATTAAAACAGATTATTGTTTAACCTGGCATCTTGGTGTGTTTTTATGATTTCCCTCCTTGTTATGATTTTGCTCCTTTCGCCAAAACACACGCAGAGACAAGGTGGGTTCTGAAAAACCCCCCCTCCTTCTGCAACAAGTGGTGAGTCCCCGACGTGAGGCGGAAAGGAGCACGGGAGGAGATCGCATCAGCAGCCAGCCAGTGGACGAAGTTGTCCAGGGAAGGCACCTCGAAATAATTTCTGACAACTAAATACAGAGCTCTATACAAAATATAAGGTAAGCACGGATACCCGTTACACTCAAAATCTGTGATTTGGCTATATTCAAATTCTTTGTCAGAAATATTTTCTCAGTGCCGTAGTCATAGCAGATGGTAGGATGCAATGCATATTTTTAGCATAAATAGATAAACATAACATTGATAAAGCAACAGTTAGAAGTCTCGTGGATTTTTCAGAATCACACGACTGACTCGTTTGCTGCACGTGAAGCGGTGAAAAGAAAAGGTGAAAGGCCCCGTGGATTTGTAGAAATTGAGACGGCTAACTCGCCGGGGAAGTTCAGTGGTTCTTTAAAAAAGGATTGCATCCAGAACAAAACAGAATAAGACTCTCCAGTTTTTTAGAAAACTGTGAGCAGTGTTATATGATTAAATCCAAGAGGAGATACGCAGATTTAAAAAAAGCCATTTTGAAACGACCGGAATCTCGTTCTCTTGTTATGTTGGGTTAATCTAGAAGGCTAAACGTGACGATAAAGAGGTTCTGCTGACCTGGGTTCCGACTCCATGTGGATGCCACATAGCTGAAAAGCCGTGTTGAAGCGCGTCCAAAGGTCACGTTATCTGTTGAAATAAACATCGCACTATAAAAGCTGGATAGACTGTACGGGGAATAATTTTCTGTGAATAATTATTAATATATATGTCAGATAAAGACGCGAAGTTGAAGATTGTGGTTCTCAGCAAGTATATTTTTCCTCTCATAGAGGGGGAATTTCATTCCTGGGGAGGTGCCGCCATCTGCTGGACTTATTTGGTAGTAATTTCTTGCATTATTACAGGTCACTGGCGCTTTTATCCAGAACGACTCACAATAAGTCTGCTCCACCAGGCATATACAATCAAAAACAAAACAAGATTATTAAAATATATCTGGGTTTATAGAGCCAAAACATTTCAAGTACTACTCAACTGCCTTTTGATAAGCAAGTCCATTGTTAGTATCATACTTTTTTTTTTTTTTTTTACACTCAAACTATTTACACATTTGGATTAAGGGCAGGGCAGTTAAATAAATACCTTAACTACGTTAGGATTAACGACAAGTATTGTCCATTATATTAATAAATACCACTGAACACAAAGCGACCTAGTCAGATATATAACATAAATCACCATGGAGGGACAGTTTAAAAAAAAAAATGATTTACACGTCCCAATTCCTGGCAGTTTCCGAGAGCAATGGGGACAGGCTGAAAGATTGATTCTCAGTGGAATAAAACAGAGAGACAGGAAGAACGCTTGTGCCGACCTAGGGTTCCTTCATAAAAAAATGATAGAAGAAGACAGAGTGGGAGGAGATGACACTATAGGAATTTTAAGCTCAGCTCTGAATATTTATGAACGACAGCTTGTAAAAAAACTTGGGGACCTAAACAAACAGGAGCACGGATTATTAGGCCGGACAAAACTGAACAAAGAGAAGGAGGAGGTAGATAAAATGCGAAGGCTTTGTCATAATGCAGCACTCGCCATGAACGGTGTAGCTGGGACTCCCTTCGCAGCCAAAACTCCCCCAGTCCTGGTCGCGGTCCACACTCCAACCAAGGGAGAGGAGGTTCAACACCTTAGCGCTTTCCTGTCTCCTCATGACAGTATTGGGACGCACGTGTCAGCACAACCACCTACAGATGAACAAATACTTCAATTTATTACAGAACGTGTCAGGCATTATGAGAGTAGGAAGAAAGAGGAAACCTCTGCCTCAAACAGGGAAGACATGGGGAGGCAAACTCTCAGCAGTGCTGTAAAGGACATGTGCACTGTACGAAAAGCTGACTCAGAAGAGAGGTCTCAGACAGGACCTATAGAGGATCCGGTTATCCCCTTCAATTCCCCCCTCATTTACCCGGATTTAACTATTCCATTTAAACAACCCCCCCCTTACTCTCTCCCTGTCTCAGGCACACACCCCAGGTCTAATCTACAGATGCCAATAATCAATGGGGGCTATAACTCAGACCAAGAACAAGCAAGTGATAAAGGGGGGAACTTTACAATCGTGGGAAAGGTTTCATTGACTCCTTTAAGAAGTACCGCCAGTAAAAGACGCAAGAGCGGCCCCACAGAGGCAGAATTACTCACCATTGTAGAACGCCAAGAGGAGAGGGACAGAGAGGATAGAATACGATTTGAATCTGACAAGAAAAGACAGGAAGAGGAGAGAAAAAGTGAGGGGACAAATGGAGATGAGGGGAGTGGGGGTACCCAGCAGAGAGAGGGGGGCGATCACCAGGGGGCAGAAGAATTACTGGAATGGGAAGAGGAACGACAGAATCAAGAGGGAGAAAAGGCAGGTGATGAACCTTTTGGGAGTAGAAAAGCCCAGACCCACTATACAAAAGAAAGTAAGGGAGGAGCATCTGTCGAGGAGAGTGAGTATTACTCTGAAGTAGAACAAGCAGGGTATAGAAGTGGCTATCAGAACACTGCTCAGCAAGGGCAAACAGAACAGGAACAGGACAACTGCAGAAAAAATAGGACAAAGGTTAAGAGAATATCTCTGAAAGGGACAATCACTGAATTGACTGATGTACAGGTGCTTGAACTCCCCCGGGGGATGTTAAGATCCCATCGCACCTTGAACAACCCGACATCTCATACCTTTATGGCCTCGGTATTACAGGCTCCTTTAGTGGCTCTCCCCAGTGGGAATATCACTTATCACCCATTCACATTAGGAGACATACACGCACTAGTGGACAAGATGCCGCTACCTACTGAGGGAGGGAGACATTGGATGAGAAAGTTTGCTGATATGTCAGTAGGACAAACAATCTGCCTTGGAGATTTCAGGAGGATATTAGCACAACAGACTTCCAGCTATGAGGTAGAAAGACTTGAGGGAAGATCAGGTACAGGAAAAATGAGCGATGGCAAGCCCATCTCTTCCAATGATATACACAGCTTGCTTAGCAAGGCAATGAGAGAACATTACCCACAGACAGGAGGAGGTTACGGTTCACTGTCTTTCACATTCACACCTGGAGAGGCCGCAGCAACCATGTTGCTCAGGTCACGCCAACAATACACAATAGCTACTGACTATAGTCCAGAAAATAATGACCAACATGTGCAGATGTTCCGTAAAGCGATACTGGCAGCTGTACCTGCCGAGATTAAAGCTCTCATGGAGGACAACCCAGAAGCAGATCACCTAAACACGCAGACATGGGAGCGCCATTTGGCCCATCATTTAGGCAAATTTAACAAACAACTCACTAAAAATAAAACCGAGGAAGAAGAGTTGAGAGTGCAACTACTCCGTACTCAGCTCGAAATAGCCCGTAAAACAGTTCAAAATGAGAAAAAGAGTGCCAAACAGCTGATTGTTCATCCCGTGGAGCCAACAGAACAGGCACCGCGACCGCAACACCCTCAAGGGGGTTTTCCCAACCAAAGTCCGTTCTACCAGCCCCAATATGGCTACAATAATAGTTTTCAGCAACAGAGGGGCGGGTTCAGAGGCAGAGCCAGAGGTAGAGGAGGGTTTGGAACAGCTCCAGGAGAGAACCAATATCAGCAGCAGGTGTGCTACACCTGTGGACAGGCCGACCACTGGTACAGGCGATGCCCACAGGGGCCCCCACCACAAAGAGGGCGGGGACAAGGGGGACAGAGAGGGCATGGACAAGGGTACACAGCAGGCGTGCAGTTCCAGAAACCCCATGAGGCAGCACCACAAACCCAGCAACAAGACCAGGGTCACGTTGCACCCAATGCGATGGCCGCCCCCTATGGCCAGTTTGTGCAGTACGGACAAGACTATTACCCACCACAATGAGGTCGCCCAGGGAACCCAGAATGTACGGGCCTGGCGGATCCATACATAGACATGACTGTAAAAAACTCGAAGCTACCATTCCTTGTTGATACAGGAGCGAGATATTCAACTATCAACTCTCCCGCGTTCAACACGTCCATTTCAAGTAACAAAGTCTCAGTCATAGGGTTTTCGGGAGAAATAGAGCGAGTACCGCTCTCTACGCCATTAAACACCGAAATAGCAGGCCAGATATTTTTCCATCAATACATTCTGGCACCCCAAAGTCCGGCTAACCTCATGGGAAGAGATGTTCTTATCAAAGCTAATGCCTCCATCCTCTGTTCCCCCGATGGACTGATAATATCGTTTCCAGATGGCACTCGCCTCAACTGTTCAATATCCACCATAAAGCCAGGTTCTCAGATGTTGTTGGGCCAATCCACTGAAACAGATGCAACTCAGTATGCCACTATATACTGGGGGTTGCTCGACCGGCCCCAAGACAACACACCAGGACTATTTTCCATTTTTCAACAATGGAAGCCGTGGATTAACCTCCTCAGGCCTTATGGTTCCCCTCCAGACCCTCCCCATCTGACGCTAAATTATGATAGAAAAGACGACCAAAGTTATACATATGCGTATGACGAAGAGGTGGCTCTGTCCATTTGGGACGTATCCACAACTAATTTATTTGTGGGACAAGCGGGGGTGGCTGCATCTGTTGAACTCACTGATGAACAACTCTATTGGTACCGTATGAAAGCTGAAGCTACACCACACATTTCATTAGCTATCAGAAAGGGCTATGAGGCTAAAGAACTTGGTCCTATGGTCAAAACACTGCTAGAAGTCGAAGATTGGGAACCAACACAAATAGCAGCACTCACATACTCTCCGTCACACAAAGCTTATGCTCTTAAAATCTGCACTCAAGAACGCATCTCCATGGAGAGCCATGAAGTGGATAGACATCATGGTCGAGAGAGGACTGACCATTCATTCACTGATGACATGTTGCGTGACCTCCCACCTGACCTGTGGTCATCTGACTCTCATGACGTAGGTTTCTGCTCAAAGACCACACCAATAACATTTGAGGTGAGCAGCTCTGTACCTATAAATCAATCACAGTACCCTGTTAAACCACAGGCCAAAGGGGGTATCAGCAAGGTAGTTGAGGGACTAAAGAGAGCGGGGGTGTTGGAACCCTCAAAAAGTGAGTGGAATACTCCAATACTCCCGGTATCAAAACCAAGCGGGGAGTATAGGATGGCTCATGATTTAAGAACCATTAATGCTATCACCACTACAGCTCTGGTACCAGTGCCTAACCCATACACGGCTATCTGTAATATCTCACCTGAACATACATGGTTCACCTGTATTGACCTGGCCAACGCTTTCTTCTGCATACCTCTAGCAGAGAGTATGAGACCTATTTTTTCATTTACAATGGGGGGGGGAAAAACTACAGTACACAAGACTACCCCAAGGCTTCAGTTTGTCTCCAGGAATATTTAACAAAATACTCAGGGAACAGCTAGATGGCGTTTCATCGCCAGAGGGGGTGGTATTGATCCAGTACGTAGATGACCTTCTCATTGCTGCACCCTCCGCAGCCTCTTGCCTGGAGGCCACCAGGAACTTACTGGTTCGCCTCCACGCAACAGGATTCAAGGTCTCCAAGAAAAAGCTACAATGCCCCCATAAAGAGGTGACATTTTTGGGCAGAGTTATCTCTCCAGCAGGTACAGGCATGTCAGCAGCACATCAATAAAGTATATTACATCACCCCAAACCCAAGACAGTAAAACACATGCTATCTTTTCTGGGTCTCACAGGCTACAGCAGACACTACATCTCAGAGTATAACCTAAGGACAGCTGTACTAAGAACACTGATCAATGAGAAGGGCATGCGCAATCTCACTGCCACCCTGGACTGGACCCAAGCTGCAGAAGCTGCGTTCATTTCTCTCAAACAATCCATGTCCCAGGTCACCTCTCTCGCCTCTGCATCCTATGCATTACCATTTTTCCTTGATATTTCTGAAAGTGAAAACACAGTAAATGGTATTCTATTTCAGAAAAAAGGGGGATGTAGGGCAATACTGATGTACATTAGTATCACATTGGACAGAGTGGAGAAAAGAGAACCTCCATGCACAAGACATGCAGCAGGTACAGCAAAGATCTTAAACAAGATTTCACACATTGTGATGAGACACCCTCTGACAGTACTGACAACACATAGCATTGTCTCTTTTGTGAACTCAAGTGCATTCACAATGACTTCCACAAGACAGACCAGGTTAGAGAAAACTCTGACACAAGCACACATCACCTACACACATGAAGGAGTTAACAGCGCAGACACCATTGCCAGCGGAGAACCCCATAGGTGTGAGGAAAGAATCATCCAGGATGTGAAGATAAGAATAGATCTCAGAGACGAGCCAATGCCACATGCAGAAAACCTGTTCACAGACGGCTGTTGTTTCAGACACCCCATCAACGGGCTTCAAGCGGCCTACGCAGTAGTAGGTCAAACAGCTGAGGGACAGTTTGAGGAAAGAGCAGCAGAAAAAGTAACAGGGAAAGTCTCAGCACAGTTGGCAGAAGTAATGGGAGTCATTGCAGCATTAGAGCTATCAAAAGACAAAGATGTAAACATCCATTCTGACTCAGCATATGTTCATGGTGTCATACACGTAGAAATGCGCCAGTGGATGAGAGCAGGGTTTGTAACATCCACTAATACCCCCATCAAACACGAAAAAGAGATCAAAAGGCTTGCAGAAGCAGTAATGTTGCCAAACAAGCTAGCTTTACTTAAGTGTAAAGGTCACAGCATGGCAGACAACTATTTGTCTTGGGGTAACAATGAACAATGCAGCAGACAAAGCAGCTAAAGCCAAAGCAGGGTATATACCCCAGTTTCAAATGCTGGTTTCAAAATCTGCTGACTTACTGCCCGCAGTAACAGATGATACTCTTAAAGAAGCTCAAGCAGCAGGGTCTCCTCAGGATAAAACAGTATGGTTAGACAGAGGAGCTACCAACAAAGACGGGATATGGTACTCCCCAGATGGGAGACCAGTGATACCCCCAGGATGGATAAGATCAATGCTTAAAGAAGCACACGGCCCAACACATTGTGGTAAAACTCAGATGAACAGACACCTCACTCATTGGTGGCACCCCTACCTACCTGACATGATAGCTAATCACCTGGAAGAATGTGTAATTTGCCTAACCCATAACATCAGAGCCACTGTAAAACCACACCAGGGAAAGTTTCCTTTACCTAAGATGGCAGGAGAAGAAATCATCATTGACTACACTGACATGATTGACAAGGTAAAAGGGTTCAGGTACTTACTAGTGGTGGTAGATGCATACACAGGTTGGCCAGAAGCTATGCCATGCAGGAGAGAAGATGCAGACTCAGTGATCAAGTTTTTAGTCACGCATTACATTCCACTACATGGGTTTCCTAGGAAAGTGAGGTCAGACAATGACAGCCATTTCAAGAACCATGACCTACTCACAGTAGAACAGTCATTAGGACTAAGACACAGCTTCGGAGCTGTCTATCACCCCCAATCTCAGGGAAAGGTAGAAAGGATGAACCAGAACATCAAACAGAAACTCAGCAAAGCATGTGAGGAGACAGGCATGAAATGGTTAGACGCTTTGCCTCTGGCCCTTATGTCAATCAGGAGTTCTATTAACCGAGGGACAGGTTTCTCCCCATTTGAGCTGACACATGGCCATCAGTTTCCGGGCCCAGGAGCCCTGAGCGTAGGAAAGGAAGTAGAGGTCATGAGTTCAAAACCCTATTTCCAGCAACTTAAGGGGCTGGTATCAGGCTTTGCCACACAGGTCGCTGACGCCAGAGGAGGAGCCGAGAGACACGAGGCCAAAACAGCGGAGTTCGTCTGGCTGAAGGTCATCAGGCCCAAGTGGCTCAACCCCAGGTTCTCCGGCCCCCACAGAGTGACTCAGAGGACATCTCATGCCGTCCGCCTAGAAGGAAAAGGAGACAACTGGTATCACTGGAGCCAGTGTGTGGCGGGGAAATCACCTGGAAGGACCCTAGACGACATCAGGACGGATCTGGCCCTCGTCAAGGAGGTCGACTTGGAAGCTACAGTCAGCGGGCTGGAGGAAAAGGACCCCGAGGACATCCATCCAGCAGACGACTTGGAAGCTGCCGTCAGCGGGCTGGAGGAAAAGGACCCCGAGGACATCCATCCAGCAGACGACTTGGAAGCTGGGCTGGAGGACAAAGACACCGGACTTCACAGGGAAACAAAGGAATCTACTCATCTCTAATCAGGTTGCTATAAGCTACACATAACACTTTTTATCAACCCATTTTTTGAGGGACTTTTTATTAACCCATTTTTTGAGGGACTTTTTATTAACCCATTTTTCGAGGGACTTTTTATTAACCCATTTTTCGAGGGACTTTTTATCAACCCATTTTTTGAGGGACTTTTTATTAACTCTGATTTAAGGGATTTTTTATTTTTTACGTTTTAATGACCTCGTGTAATGCTGACACAAAGACCAAGACATTTCAGAGAACAATAGGAAATGTCAGAAGGAACCCTGAACTTCCTGATAACCTGTTGGTCGCTACTACTATTAGGAATCATACTGTATTTGTTCACCCTACCATATGTACATTGTAACCCAAAAAAAAATCAAGGTTGAAGGACCCATTGGTCCACCGCACTCTGAATAACCTGGGGTTTAATACCATACGTTAGCATAGACGTTTTTTTACTGACTCTAGAAAAATTGGACCTAACAGCATAACCATGTATGAGAACCGGAAATATTGCACAGGCTTAGTCCTGTTTTCTACTGTGACTGTTGCCATTATATTAATCTTATGTGATTCCATTAACCACCCAGACTCCATTTCCCCGCCAGATGAATTCGTAACTAGGGTCAAACGGGTCAAATATGAAGTAGTAGTTACCACCATGTCTCCAAAACAAATCTTCTCTTTCCAAGAAGGTAGTGATGGAATAATACAAATCGACCTGTGCAAAATAGCCCCCTGCAGAAACCTCGACAGGACCTATTCCAGCCTAGCCAAATACGTCTGCTTAGCCCCAGCGGTATGTAACAGAAGCATCCAAGATAAGGTCAAAGGCGGTCCTTACGTTTACCAAGGCAGTACAGTTAGAATCAAAGGCGATCCTCATGTGTTCGTCAAATACACCTACGGTTGCTCCTGTGAGTCCTGGGCCGGTGTCATAGTAAATTCGGGTCCTGATGACTGGGGATACAGGCCACCTTACCGATCAGCGGAAATTGTTAGATCCCTCAAATATAGAATGAAAGTGGTCAGGAGAGAACCAGGCGCTCCGTGCTCCGCTAGGTCTTGTAATCCGGTACTCATAACGCTAAAAAATGTCGTGCTCTCCGACGCTGGACTTTATGTCCTCGCAGTACATGCAGGAGGGGGTTCGCCACAAGGCCTCTTCAAAATTAAAGTTATACCACAGGTAAAGCAAATCCTTCCTCAGGCAAGATCTAAGGTTAAATACCTGTCTAAAATTACATGCACAGATAAATGTACGGGGGATTATAGCCAACTTCAACCTCTAGACGTCATCCAAATGGCCACAGGATACACAGATGACAATCTATGGTTAAAATGGGTTGCCCGAACAGCCCAAGAACAAATGGCAGGGGATTGCCTAGCCTGTGCCACGGCCCGCCCGCAATTACTCACTGACCCTGCGCCCCTGTTTCCCACAGATACCTGGGGTTACAACTGTATGTTACAGCTGACCAAGATGGCTAGTCCTCCTAACTGCACCACCCTAGCCAATGTTTTCCCTCCAATTGATAATGATACTAGGACAGGCCTATTCACTCCTAGCAGAGGCACCGGTGGGTACACCTGTTTCACCATGGTCCAAAAAACTCCACGTTTTGACCTAGGAAATATCCCTACGGATTGGTGTAACCACACCGTGCCAAGCACAAGTATAGGACATTGGGCCAGTGCTGGTCTCTACTATTATTGTGGGGGCCACCGCCTGTATACCCGTATCCCCGAATTATCTGCAGGATTGTGTGCTATGGTGCGTCTCCATGCACCCCTAATGTTATTAGGCGAAAAACTGGTGCCCACGGACCCTAAAATCTCCCTACATGTACTGGCTAAAAGGGACACCAGAAACACGTTTGATTTATCCCTCAACTCTCCCACCTACATCGATTCCATAGGAAGAGGGGTCCCTAATGAGTATAAACTAGCTGACCAAATAGCTGCAGGGTTTGAAAGTCTTCCAATTATCTCTGCCGTCTTCCCTGTGACCCCTATAAAAAATGTAGAAAGGATCAACTATGTACATTACAACATACTCCGATTGGCCAATCTCACTAGGGACGCGATAGAAGGCCTGGCTGAACAATTGGGTCCAACGTCTCTTATGGCTGTGCAGAATAGGATGGCGTTGGATATGCTTCTGGCGGAGAAAGGGGGTGTTTGCTCAATGTTCAAGGATATGTGCTGTACGTTTATTCCCAACAACACGGCGCCGGACGGTTCCGTGACTAGAGCTTTAGAAGGTCTTCGTATCCTATCTAAAACTATGCATGAGCAATCAGGGATACACAATCCCCTTGAAGAATGGTTTACTAACATGTTTGGGCAATGGAAAGGTTTAATAATGTCTCTTTTTATTTCTGTAGGTACTTTTATAGCCATTTTAATAACATGTGGGTGTTGTTGTGTGCCGTGCATCCGCTCATTATGTATCAGACTAATCAGTTCCACCATTGAAGGAAAAGCTGCTTCTCCCCCTCCGTATCAAATGCCCCTGTTGGCCTATGTCTCGGAGGGAGAGGAAGAGTAGGGTGGCACGGCAGACAAGGACGCAGTCTGTAACAGGTGTCGATCTCCCTCTCCACGGTCATAAGAAATTGTTGTGATGGGCTGTTTCCAAATGTCTAAAGGGCTTTAAATATAATGCGGGGGAACGAACACAGTGGAAGGGAAGGACAGTAGTTATGTTTGAAGTGTCTTGTGTAAGTTGGTCTCCTAAGGTGGTAGACCAAAAGAGGGAATTGTGTGATTTAGAAAGTTTGATACAGTGTATTGTTGGTATATTCATTTTTATGTCACCCATATAAGAGGTGTGTTACATCAAGTTATCACTAATATATGTGTGGTTGTATACATTCCTGTGTGTTCATAGTTGAAGGAACAAAGTACATTTTTCCCTCTCATATATAGAGAGGTTTTTTATATATATTCAAACAAAGTTCCTTTTTGTCTTAAAAGTAGCGTAGCAAAATAGTCTTTTTCTTCCACTTTACACATAATCAAAAGGTTGTTTTTTTTGGCTATTTGTGAGTTCTGTTTGGAGTGAAAAGATTACCCACTGAGTGTTTTCAGGAATGTTGCCAAATAACAGGTTTTATGACACTGGGTGGGGGAAGGAAACATATTCTGTTTAAGATCTCCAGTAAGTCTACATATCTTGAATGATATATGTGTGTTTAATTACTTTATATATGTGTGTTTAATTACGTTGTATTATATATTATTATAATAGCAGTGTGTAAACAAAAGCTGGAAATAGGAGAAATGCAAAGATTATCTTTGGATAAGCAAAGAGGGTAGAAGTTAAACATAATTAAAGCCTCTGGAATGTGTAGAAAGGTGGGGGGAAAAAACCTATGCAGGAAGGATGAGATAACGGACACCAGATGTTTTATTATCAGCTCAGAAACAAAAGTTTATTACCCCTGCTGGCACGCGCTGATTCGCTAAGAGAAGACATCTTTTTTTAAATCTCCCAATGGGATGACCTGGGGTGAAGGAGAATTCAAGTCACCCCTTTTTGTGGTTTGGACTATATAAGTTAGTGTTGCATTAAGTTCGACCTCTCTTCTCTGGCTGTGAACGACTGAAGGATCTCAACGGCACGAGAACAAGAGCAGGAAGTACTTCCTATAATTATATTGTATTGCATTCTATTATTACCTTGTTTAATTAAAACAGATTATTGTTTAACCTGGCATCTTGGTGTGTTTTTATGATTTCCCTCCTTGTTATGATTTTGCTCCTTTCGCCAAAACACACGCAGAGACAAGGTGGGTTCTGAAAAAACCCCCCTCCTTCTACAACAGCCGGTACCGAAGTGGGCCTGTCGGATAAGTCACTAGCACATCATCCCCCACTCCCCCCGTTGACAATTTACTAGCGGTACCGAAGTGGGCCGGTCGAGAGTCCCAGGATGATTTTTAGTCCCATTCGACCACTGGCTAGATGACCGTATGATCGCCCATATTGACGCACCTAATTCCTATACTTCTAACATATACAACATAAACCGATCCTTCAGCCTCATATGAGCTCTCAGACACGTTCAAAATTAAACTGTCATCGCTGTCTGAGCTTGCTGCTGTGTGCACCATCGTGTTTACATGCAGATGCTGGGATCCTGAACGGTGGAGCTGGAGCGCTGTGCCCGCAATGACATCACACATAATTTGGCGGGACTTGAAGAATCCCCGAGAAGATCCAGAAAATGGTCAACATTGAAGGGCAGATTAATGGTTATCAAAGTACAAATATCCAAAATCAGTTCAGTAACGGTTTTCAAGGGGACAATATTTACTCAAATTGATGGATTTGGATGATGGGGGAAACTCGTGTCACAGGCTCTTTAAAGCCGTGGTTGGTGCGTGTAGTGCCCCGGTTTCCTCGCTTTTCACTGGATCGCCAGGTCATCCGGCTGATCTGGTCCAAAAGGGAGGTTGTCTTTTTCACCACGGTCACCGGAATTCCCCTCTTTGCCATGTCCAGCACCGTGTAGCTTGAAAACTTAACCACGATTGATCTCGGAGGGGCATCATTCGAGGGTTTCGGTGCCAGCGCCCGGTGCGCCCTCTCGATATTTAGGGCGGTGGAGGGGGGAAGCTCCAAGCTTTTTGTCAGCAAATCTTCCACGAAAGCGATTACTGATGCCGTGCCTTCTTCGGCTCCTTTTTTTTACCCTGTGTATTCTGACATTTTGACGTCGCGATCGCCCCTCCAAATCAGTCAGCTTTGCCTCCGTTTGCATCTGAAGCTTTACCAGTTCTGTCAGAACGTCCTCTGATGACTGGATTCTGTTCTCAGTACCGTTAATTCGCTCCTCTGCTTCTTCCACTCTTTTGCCGATTTTATTAATGTCCTCTTTTATGCCGCTCAGCTGTTGACCAAAGTCTTTTCTAAGTTCTCGTAGCTCCTTCAAGATTAAAGCCAAGTTGGATTCACCGTTCGGCTCTGATTCAGAGTCCGGCTGCGTGTCGTCCATGTTGCTAATGCTGCTAGCTCGAGACATTTGACCTTCTTCGTTTTTGTCGTTTTCCTTTGTTGGAGCAATACTTTTCTAACCCCTTTTAGGCATATTACGTCGCCTGCCGTGTATATGCTTGCTGTAAATACTTTCCTCGTTATTCGAGTTAAAACGGGCAACTTTGAAATCTCACTATCGGGAGCCTGTCACGCTATGCTGCGATCCCCATGCCTGCTAGACCGGAAGCATAGACACTCTTTAAATGATTTATTTCCGTTATGTCCTTTGATTTTTTTTTGTGTTTCCTCTTGATGTGTTTGCCCAGGTTTCTTTGGTAGCAATATCTTTTTTTTATTTTATTTTTTTATTATTTATTCTACTAAAATCATACAAAAACAAAAACGTATAATTCATACACACAAATGAACAAAATTAGTAGAAGCGGGAGGGCTGAAGCATAGCTTCTGGGGAGTAGCCCTCCCGTGCATCATCATTAGCATCAATATAATAATGGCACTTATTTCATCAAAAACGTATATCAAACAAACAAATCAGGGTGCAGTGCGGGCATTGTACCTTTTTCAGAGTTGATTTCGTCGTTAATTTAGTAAATTGGACACCAGAAGATGATACTAGTGGGGAGGAAGATCCAGGTTTCGAAGTTTCAATGTCAGCCACTTTTGCAATCAAGCCGGGAGTGGGGGACACCGTTGTTTTTGGAAGCAGGAGAGAGAGCACAGCTGATGTGTTGGGTTGCGGTGAGGAAGAGGATGGACCAGGGCAATGTTCAGAAGCTGATGTGGATGGCAACTTGTGGCAAGTCTCCAGGTGTACCTCCATATCTCCTCTTCTTACAATGGTTGTTGCACATTGAGGGCAATGGAAGTGAGCCAAGTCTCTGCAGGTTAAATGGCACTTGTAGATTGCCATATCTAAGAGAAAGTCAAGAAAAAGAAGAACAAAAACAAGCACAAACGTGTATCAGTATATGTGTGTGTTACCTTTAAACATTATGCAATTTTTTAAGTGCACTTCCAAGTGCTTCTCGAGTCGGGATGGTGCGCAGGGTTTGAATTTCGGGCACAAAGGACAGTGGAACATATTGTGCAGCGTTTCACTGCAGGCTTTGCTGTGCCACAGAGGATTGAAAGATGCATCTACAAAAAACAGGAACAAATGTTACAAAATGTGTGGTTATAGACTAAAACTTCAATTAAAACAATACTTCATATGGCCAGTCTTTGCACGCTGTTTAAATGTGAAAACAGCTTATTTCACTATACATTACATTCTACAACTAACGGCCAGAAACGATAGAAACACTTCTAATCTGCATTATCTCTTCTTTTAAAAGACATCAGGGTCATTGCCAACAACAACAAATGCAGACCTACCCTTGCTAACCTCTTTACACAAACGTTTAATAAAGCCGAACTGACAAACACTTAGCTTACAACATAAAAAGACTATATAAATATATATTTTTCACATTACACAATTGCCTCTGCATATTATTGGTTTTAGTAATAACTAGGGCTGTCAGTCGATTAAAATATTTAATCGACAATCGCATGATTGTCCATAGTTAATCGCGATTAATCGCACATTTTTTATCTGTTCTAAATGTACCTTAGAGGAATATTTTTCAAGTTTTGAATACTCTTATCAACATATGAGTGGACAAATATGCTTTATGGAAATGTTTATTATCATTTGAACAATGACAATTATTCTCATGAATATGAAACACAACAACTCTGAACATTACAAATATTCGTCTCAATTCAACCTGGAACCTCTCTCATTCAATAATACAATACAAAGTGTGTGTGTGTGTGTGTGTGTGTGTGTGTGTGTGTGGGGGTGTGTGTGTGGGTGTGTGTGTGTGTGTGTGTGTGTGTGTGTGTGAGTGTGTGTGTGTGTGTGTGTGTGTGAGAGAGAGAGAGTGATGGATCGTTGGAGCTATGTGCAATTCAAGGCATATGCTTGAACGGGAGCTGCCTGGACGCTGCAATCATGTTGCGCGCACTATCCGTGCTGAGTGTGCTGACTTTTCGTACAATGTCCCACTGTCTGGCTGCCTGCATACAGTGCATACAGTCAAGTGCTCGGCGCAGTTGTCGGCGAAATGTCGCTCCTCTGTTTTCATTGAAACAGCTCCTTATATCCGTTAGCGCAGCTAGCTAGCACCAGATGCTAACAACAACAATACACGTAAGGTCTCTCTCTTGCTCGAGCCACACATACACACACCCTCCCGGTCCTCCCGGTCCTCCCGATGGCCAGTCGGTGCCTGCCGGTGAGCGTGGAAGTGTGGTCTGCCACAAGCAGGCAGCAGGAGCGGGGCTGTTGTTCTTCTCAACATTAATGTAATATATAAAAAAAGTAAGCTAAATTATTCAACTGTATTATAGAAACAATTAACTGTGAGATGTTCATTGGAGAATAACGAAATAAGTTAAGATGTTTTTTTCTGAAAGTTGTCCCAAACAACACTCAGGTTGTTATCTCTAATCAAATCAAATCAAATCAAGTTTTATTTATATAGCACATTTAAAAGCGATTTTTGGTCGAGCCAAAGTGCTGTACATGCAATAAAAAACACTTATAATCACAATAAAGACAATAATTTACAACAGATATATAGCAAACACAGGGAATAGTCAGGAGTCGTGCTCCGCTCTGACTAGAAGGCCAGAGAGAAGAAGTGAGTTTTTAGTGAGGATTTAAAAACCCCTAGGGTCAGGGCCGACCTCACGTGGAGGGGCAGAGTGTTCCAGAGCCTGGGGCCAGCTGCTGCGAAGGCTCGGTGCCCTCGGGTTTTGAGCCTGGTCTTGGGCACTACCAGCAGCAGATGGTCAGCAGACCTTAAAGCTCTGGCTGGGGTGTAGCGCTGGAGGAGTTCAACTATATAGGAAGGAGCCAGCCCATTTAGAGCTTTAAAAACAAATAAAAGGATTTTAAAATCAATTCTGAACCGAACTGGAAGCCAGTGCAGTGAGGCCAGAATTGGGGTGATGTGGTCACGCTTTTTATGGCCAGTCAGCAAACGTGCAGCTGCATTTTGGACCAGCTGCAGGCGTTTAATTGACGCGTGGTCCATACCCACATACAGAGCGTTACAATAGTCCAGCCTTGAGGTAACAAAGGCGTTGATGACCCTTTCCATGTCTTTAAAAGATAAATAGGACTTGGTTTTGGCCAATAGTCTTATTTTAAAAAAGCAGGATTTGACTACGCTGCTGACCTGCTTATCGAATTTAAAAGTGTTCGTCAAGGTCACGCCAAGGTTCATGACCGAGGGGAGGATGTTTTGTTGGAGGGAGCCCAGAATATCAACCTGAGAGGCTGGGGGTTGTGGTCCAAAAAAGATGACCTCCGTCTTGCCCTCGTTAAGATTCAGGAAATTGTTGCAAAGCCAGGATTTGATCTCCGTTAAGCAGTCCATCAGCTGCTGTAGTGACTGTTTGATGTTTGCTTTGAGCGGGAGATATATCTGGACGTCGTCAGCGTAGCAGTGGAAGGGAATATTATGTTTTGTTAGAATAGAACCTAGGGGCAGTATGTACAGTAGGAACAGGATGGAGCCCAGAATCGAGCCTTGGGGGACCCCACAGGTAAGAGGGGCTTTGGCAGAGGAGAAGGCACCTAGCTGCACTGAGAAGCTACGGTCCTTAAGGTAGGACCTGAACCACGCGAGGGCAGAGCCTGTGATGCCAGCGGACTGTTCAAGCCGTGACAGCAGGATGCCATGGTCCACGGTGTCGAAGGCAGCTGTCAGGTCCAACAGCACCAAGACAGCTGGGCTACCTGAGTCGGCGGCTAGGAGCAGATCGTTAAAAACTCTTAAAAGGGCTGTTTCAGTGCTGTGCATGGGTTTGAAGCCAGACTGAAACTTTTCATGGATGCCATGAAGGATTAAGAAAGACTGCAGCTGGGCGTAGACTACGCGCTCCAGGGCTTTTGATAAAAACGGTAGCTGGGAGATGGGCCTAAAATTTGCGAGAGTGGAGGGGTCGAGACTTTTCTTTTTAAGTAGTGGCGTAACCACGGCATGTTTAAAGGCAGCTGGGACACATCCTGAGGTAAGAGAAGTGTTTAAAAGTAATAAAATACTTGCTCCAACTGAATGAAAAACCTCTTTGAGAAGGCGTGAGGGAATGCTGTCAGAGGAGCAGTTTGTCGGCCGCAGGTGCTCCACTATGTCCGAGAGAGAAGAGAGGGAAATAGGCTCAAAGTGGTCGAGGACAGCAGGGCACAGAGAGGGAGCAGGATCGGGGGTAGCACTAGTGTGAGCTAGCCTAAGAGCAGAAATTTTTCCAATAAAAAATTTAAGAAACTTATCGCAGAGAGCAGGCGATGGCACAACAGAAGAAACATCACGGGGATTAATGATGGAGTTGAGGACATTAAAAAGAACCTGAGGTTTATGGCTGTTTTTAGAGATGAACAGAGAAATGTGCTCTGTTTTGGCTGCTTTGACTGCCGTCTGGTAGTCAGAGAGGGAAGCACGAAGGATTTCCAGGGAGACATGGAGTTTATCCTTTTTCCACTTTCTCTCAGCACGCCTGCAAGCGCGTCTGAGAGCACGAGTACAGTCATTGAGCCACGGTTCTGATAGAACTTTGTTGCGTCTAAGCGTAAAAGGAGCAACAGAATCCAGTATTGGTGTGCATGTCAAGTCAAACATAGAGAGAAGCTCATCAGCATTAAAAGCACAGTCCACATCTAATTTACAGATAGGAGAAGCGTTAAAAACATCAGAGAACTGTGAGGCAGTCAAGGGGTTAATCGAACGCAGACGACGCGCAGGGGCACGGGACTCGACTCCTGCGGAAGGGATGGAGGTTGTAAACAGAACCGGTAAATGGTCTGAGATACGCGTTGCTGCACATATTTCATCCACAGATACAGACAGTCCAAACGACAATACCAAGTCCAAAGTGTGTCCTTTTTCGTGTGTTGGGCCAGCCACGGACTGAACGAGACCAAAAGAATCAAGGAGATTTAAAAAGTCCCTAACCAGAGGCCTGGACTCACAACACACATGGACATTGAAGTCTCCGGAGATCAAAACACGATCATAATTCACCTTCTAAACCATCAGGGGAAGGCAAGCGCTGCCTCACAAATCTCTACGCTGACATAATTCAGTTTTAATCAATTTTTAAACAGGCTCCGTCATAATATCAGACAGAGGTGGTGTGCTGGCACTAACCAACAGGACGGCATGGTTACCAGTCTGACCTGCATGTTGTTCTGCACAAGAAGCCTAAATTGGCCGATGTCTACAAGCGTTTAGTGATACAAATCAAAGCTGCCTGGTTGAAACGGTGCCTGGTTGACTCCCATGCTTCCAAACTGGCAGCTGAACA
>CADEHL010000424.1:1587803-1737463 GCA_902827135.1 Harpagifer antarcticus | reverse complement strand
CTCTCTCTCTCTCTCTCTCTCTCTCTCTCTCTCTCTCTCAGGTCATGCCAAGACTGCACAGTCTGCTCGTTCCATGTGGCTGATTGTCTGGCTACTTCCTCTTCCTCATCTTTTCGGTTTTATCTCGCTGTTTTTTCCAACTCTTTCTTTATAGTGAACACAAAACTCTAATTAATCAATACATGTTCTCTCTGAAGGATAAATTACAGGTACAACTGGTAAATAGATACAGTAAAACCATAGGCGGATTTTGCAGGGGGGGCAGTGGTTGAAGTGGCTAGTGCTAGCTAGTGGCTGAAATATGTTACAGCATAACTACTTCTAAAACTGTTCCAATATTTTAATAGATGTAATATAATGATTGTTACAATACAAATCTGAATAATATCATGTTTTTTATCAAATAATTTCATTTTTGAGCAGTCGCATGTTGTGACGTGTGTGTGTCACGTATGAGGTTAAGGACACAAGTTCCCTCGCTTTTTTTTTGCATACTAGTGATTCAGCTATTGTATTACAATAATTAGCAGTAATGGTTATACGGCGATTTTTAGAACGTCCAATTTCTGGGACGTTTAAGGCGTCTACTTCTGCACTAAGTAAGACACTGGTTAATAATATTGTAGCATGTTCAAGTAACCAAGGGATATAGTAGTTATCAAATAAGTATAAGATGTGCACAGTTATGGTAAGTTTTACAGATGTAATGCACTGTTGTTGGGGGGAGAGACCGCCCCTTCCATATGAGTGTGTGTGTACGGCGGGCATGAGGCGTGCATGACGGGACGAGTTGTGTTCGTATATGGAAAAGTCATACTCAGTGCGGTGAGCGCTGGCTTTATTGCTACTGTATACGTAGCACCCCACGCAATAGTTGGGATTGTGTACTGACGTCAGTAAAAAAGGTTTGCCCCCCCCAAGCGTGAATGTCAAACTCCGCCTATGAGTAAAACACAGCATAAGACCTCTGGCAGTTCTGTTGTAATCAGCTTTGCCCCCGGGAGAGTGGCCGCGGTGCGTTCAGGGACCTCGGCAGAAGAACGGTGGGTTACGTATTGTAACACTAGTTCTAGAGTGATGTGTATGTGTAAAATGCATTCAGTAAAAACGATTGCATGTATCCCAGAGTAAGAGTCATCTCTCTCCACAATTCCACATTTCCCCATAATGTCCGTTTCAAGGAGACGGCATTAGGACAGAGCCTAGGACGAGAGCGTGCCGCGGTGCGTACAAGGACTTCAGTAGAAAATCGGCCCTTTCTGTGTCAGCCCCCATGGACCAAGCTTCCTTTTATGGAAGGTTTGGCAGCGGAGTAGGCCACCAGAGAGTATTACAGCTTCTTAGCTGCGGCTCCACAGCTGCTTGCATGTCCCCTAAACACAGTGTTGTGGGGAATGGAAGCCCAGCTGTGTACTGACAGAGTAGAGGGGCAGGACACTGAGACTGTGGCCGTTTCTCAATGTCGAGTATACTTGCTGCAGAGCCACTATTTCAAGTATACTACGTCATCGAGTGGCGCCGAATGCTGGGCATTTAACATGGATTTAAACAGTCCTTCAGCGCCACCATGGGCGTCGCCTGGGGTAGGCATCTGGGGCTTTAGCATAGAAATAAACTTGTTTTATTGGCTGACAGGTACGTACCTCTCCTCTGTGACCGTGTTTACACTTTAAACTGTCAGCTGCGGACGCTGAGTTTCTTTTTTTTAATAAAAAAGACGGCAATTCTCAGGTGGTGGCTCACACAACAACCCCAGAGCCACCACCTGAGCCAGGTGAACAAGGTATGTAAATGTCAGTAAACTTACAAGTTAGGCGAACATGTAAGCAAAGCATAAATTATAGCTACGTTGACGTTACTTTGAATCGCGTGGGTAAGCTAAACCGTTAGCAAGTAGCTATAACTAGCCAGAGATATTAAATAAACACTTTGTCATACAACCTAAATGTTGTGTTTTTTAGCGTTACCTGGTGTTTTCAAAGAAAGCTCTCTGGGAAATGTTGACTTACTGTCAGTGTTCGACATGAAGCTAGAAGCTACCTTACAGTAGACAGTTGATCCTGAGTCCTGTCAGTTAAAGTGTCTCATAGTTAGCTTCGCTAAGCATCAACCTAGCACTGAAATATATGGATGTTATGTGACAGTATTTCTGAGAAAAAGTCAGCTGAAATGGTGGCATAGTTGCCACTGTTGTACCTGTCGACAGCATGTTTGAACGTATTTGCAGCAGTAAATGTGGCTGTTTGATCACTGACGTTGCCATAACAACACCTGCATTTAAATGTGCAACTTCTTTTTGTGACAGATTTTTGAATGAAATTATAATTCTTCTGATTGATATTTCCTATTGACAGCTAGTTTCTATGTGAACATTATGAGATGGACAGCCAGCTAACAAGCTTTTTATACAAATATTTGAGATCAAAGCTAATCCAGTGGGGCTCCTGAAAGGGGGCAAGGGACACTATTAGGGGTGTAACGGTATCCGTATTCGTCCCGTCACGGTTCGGACGTCACGGTTCGGCACATGCAGTCACACGGCGAATACGCCTTTTTTACGAGTGGGAAAAAAGTCTGTCACTCAGGGCAGTATTACACTATATATAATCCAGGGGGCGGTATTGCGCCTAAAAGCCAGCCGCCCGTAAATAACAAATGAAGAACAAAAACAAAACACAACAAAACGAACACAATATATGAAGAAGAAAAGTTAGTATCTATGGCGAGTTCACACAACACACAGCTAGAAGACCCACCTGCTTCTTTTAAATTAGGTGTGTGGGAACATTTCGGGTTCCCTGTGGACTACAACAATGATGGAGTGCGAGTTGTGGATCGGACGAGGACGGTGTGTCGGCGTTGTTCGACAGCGGTGCGGTATGCTAGTGGTAACACGTCAAACATGCTCAATCACATCCGAGTCAGTCTCAGTCCCCAGCGAGAGGGTTTTCTCGACGGCAGGTGACATAGTTACCGCCAACAGATCTGCCCTCACTGCTGACAACGTAGACAAACTCATCTTTTTGAAGACAAACTTGAAAATAGAGTAAAGCTTGAGAACCTTTATTTAGGCATAATGGCCTCACACACTCACAAGTTCATTACACATGTTAGACATTGCTCCTAAAGGTACACATTTTATTTGTGTTTTATATTATTGTATTTATTTTATATTTTGACATCAGGAGATGTTATACAGTTCTGTATTGCCTTTATTGATTGTGATTGAAACACTTTCTTATTATTTATTTTAATATTTTCAAGACATTCTTTTTAGTTGTACAGCTTATTTAACCTTTTTGTTTGACATCAGCCATTATAAATAATATGGCCATCTGAGTGTGTGTGTGTGTGTGTGTGTGTGTGTGTGTGTGTATGATACTGTTTGTGGTTTGTTTTTAACTGTGTAATACAGTTAATGATTCCAAATGTTAGAGTTCCTTATTTTCATACCAAAACTTGCACGACTGTTAAAAATAAATAACAGCAAAAAAAATTATGCATTTGTGACTTTTCTTTGCTTTTCCTTGTTATACCGAAACCGTACCGAACCGTGACCCCCAAACCGAGGTATGAACCGAACCGTGACTTCTGTGAACCGTTACACCCCTAGACACTATGCTCCCAAATATTAAGCCTTGACCCCCATCTTAAAATTAATATGATCAAAAAATGATCTGCATTGTCGGAAGCCTTTTCACCTCATTATCATGTAAAATTGTACAGCTTTCCTTAGTTTTGAATGCAGAAAGATGACTATATTAGAATATTAAGTGAAAATGACTATATTAAAGTGTTAAGTGAATATATTAAGTGAATTATTCAAACTGCATTTGTATAGGAATGATTCTGTCCTATTGGCAGATAACTACTCTTAACAGTGAAGAGGTTTCCAATGTAAATGTAACTATTTTCAATTGGTTAGTATTACATTTTGTGACAGTGTGGTGACACACATTTTAATGAAGACAAATGTGTGTATCTTGAAATGTATTTATTTGACAGAGCTGGAAACTGATTGACTTACATATTTGTTTGTGTTTACCTACACAGTCGTCACAGATGAGCCAAACAGAGTAGAGGATGGAGGAAGGGGAACAGGAGATAGGAGATACAACAGACAAGAACGACAATGGAGACAACAATGAACAGGAACACCAGAACAGACAAGAGTCAATGGGTAACATGACTGATTTAAGGACTGCAGATACAGGGCCAAGGCAAGTGAGACACCACTGCTTTCCATCCATCATGTTTGGCCAGCAAACAGCAAGTGATGAGGGAAACTGCAAGTGAGGAGGGATTATTATTTCCTCCTTCAATCCCTGTTTTCTGTTTAATCTGATTACTAACAACTTCTAATAAGTTGACATAGTTTATGATTTAATTGGAAAATGAAGTGTTTTTAAATAATAAACCCGTTTCTGATTCTGATTCTTTGATTTTTTTTTACATATGGGTGTTGAGAGGTGTATCCATATCTCTTGATGTTGCTCTCAAAGTGCACAAGATTGATGCTTTTAACTTCAATATTTAAAAAAAATCTTCCTGGGGGACCCCAGAGGAGGTGAGTTCCCCCCAAAAGAGCACTTTATCTCTGCTTATGTAACTCCGGTGTAGTGTCCCCTCGGCAACAGATCACTCAGAGCTGGTGATTACTTTCCTGCATTTCAATGGACAGCATATAAAAAGGACACGTGAGCTGCATTGCTTAAGAGATCCTCACATGCTATCTCTTTTACAAAATAAGTGTCCAGTCAACAACAACACATCAGTGATCGTATAGTGGTAGTATATTTTTCACAAGCAATGTGAAACATTAAACTTATACAAACTGGTGTACAAAACTCACGTACCTGCGTTGATCTCCTGGAGTGTCTCTACTCTTTCTTCTCCACATCTCTTGTCCACCTTCAGAGATTGCAAACATTTCAGAAACAGCTAGAGGTAGGGGACAAACAACTTGTTCGCTGGGCATGTCAAAAACCTCCCTACTTTGATCAAGACTTTAGGTAGCCTTTCAGCCCCCCTAGCAAAGGGACTGGAAAGCAAGCTTTGAAAATTCAGTACCATCTACATGCTGTCATGTTCCAGACACTGCTCTCAACCACTCAGGGTCTGCTTAAATACCTGCAGAAAGAAACAATTGACTTGGTGCAAGCAGTAGATTACAAAACAGCAGTTGAGAACACACTGAAAAGTTACCAAAGTAACGAGAAAGCACATGAGGTCTATGACAAGACCAAGGCCCTGTGTAATGATCTTGAGATTCCCGAAACTGTGACACAAAGGAAGAAGCGTAGAAACATGGAAGACTTTGTAGTCAAGGCATCATGTGGAGAAATGTGAAACATTAAACATAAATACACTGGTGTACAAAACTCACATACCTGCATTTCATTGGACAGCATAAAAGGACACGTGAGCTGGGTTCTGTTGGAGAAATAGCACCAGGCTGCTCACATTAGCTTATTAGCTCAGATTAGCTATTGATGATCACCTTGATAAATCAAATAAAACAAATAGCCAATCACACAAAAAACATGTTGCTGTGATTGTGAGCATTAAACAATTAACATTAAACGAACACAACAGTACGTTATTGTCCTAATAAAATAAAAACATAGATTTTGTCCACCGACATAATACAGGCACCTTACCTTAAGAGATCCTCAAGTGCTATGAGAATCTCCCACAATCCATTGCCGTAACAAAGCTGCAGGCACACATTTGTGACACCAGATGGCGCAATTGTGTATGTGCGTGTGAGGAGTCTTGCAGTAGAAAATTTGACTGTAGTGCCGCCACTGTGGGCTAAGCCCCGAATGTTTCCAGGTCCAGGCGACGCCCCTGAGCGCCACTCAATAACGTAGTATACTTGAAATACTGCAGCAGGTATACTCGACATTGAGAAACGGCCCGGGTTACTCACTCCAGCTTTGCAGCGTCCCTCCTCCATTCAGGAGCATGAGAGAGGCACATCTATCATCCTGGGAGGAGATAGGTTTCCTTTCAACAGAAATGCAGGCCCTGTTGCAAGAACGGTGGGTTACGTATTGTAACCCTAGTTCTAGAGTGATGTGTGTGTGAAAAATGCATTTGGTAAAAACGATTGCATTTATCCCAAAGTAAGAGTCATCTTTCTCGACATTTCCATATTTCCCCAGAATGTCTCGTTGAAATCGGTAAGATCCGTTTCATACGATGTTAATTGGGCACTCATTATGAGACACGATTCCCCACTCGCCCCCCCCAGTTGTAACTCCAGTAAAGGAGGCAGCCAGTGGGCGTGAGTGAGTGTGAGCGTGATTAACTGCAGGAAGTGCTGTCAAAGCGCTGTGCGGGAGCAGGGACAGGTTTGGCGGCGGAGTGGGTCGAGACTGAGACTGGGGTACTCACTCCAGTTTTGCAGCGTCCCTCCTCCATTCAGGGGCTTAACCTGTTAAACCCGAGAGTACCCTAATCCGGGTCCGGCAGGTAGTTTTTTCACGAAACTGTGTCTCAGGGCTTCTTAATATTTAAGAACCTATTAAATTAACGGGAAGAAACTCAGCTAACTGACAATACGAACCATTTTTACCAAAACAAAACACAAGTCTCATAAGAAGCGTCTAAATGACCCCTGAGCGAAAAAATGCTGACGCACTTAGCACAGAACTCAAGGTAAAAATACCCTTATTACTTATCGTAACTGCACATACAAGATATCAGATTAAGGCTGAGATTCCACAGATTATATAGGTAGGTAGTATCATCACTGAGCGATCAGAACTTGCTACTGGGGAAGCAAACACATTACGGAGCAAACACGGGAGATCGTCTCACCTTAGCTGTTATTCTGATCAAAAGTCGTGTTCAATGGCATTACAACGATAAAAATGCGGCTGAAGGTTAATCCAATGTGTTTTATCAAAAATATTGATAATCCATAATTCAATTTTTATGTAAAAATCTGAGATTTTATATTAGCTGCTAATGGTAAACCACTAGGATGACTGACAGATGATCTCGCCTCACTCTCTCCAGGAGGGAGTAGCATGAAGCTGCAGCGTCGGAGGCTGCAGTCTCAGGACCGCACTCCTAGGACAACGCACAGAGTGTGAGTAATGTGAAGTGCTTTTCAAGTTTTATTTGTTTAACATTAATAACAATTCCGGTGTCTTGAAATGAAGTGTGAATAGCTAACGTTAACTATGATAGTCTTAAGGCAATACAAACAAACATCTGTTAGCTTATGATAGCTTCTAACCGTATTAAAGGCACTAAAAACAATTATTCGTTAGCTATAGCTTTCGGCAAAATAAACTGTTGGCATATTTGATTTGTTTAATGAAACTGTAGCGTGATTTTGGCAAGCCCAACTACATTAATTGTTGATTTAATCACTAATTACAGTAAAAGTGTGAGTAATGTGAATCGTGTTGTTTGTTTAAAGTGAACAACTATTCTGGTCAACAAGTCCTCCAACTCATACGACCAAATATGCCGATTGTTCAGGCCCAATTATTACGACCAAATGTCGTTTGTTCAAGCGCTTAAAGAGCCTGTGACACAAGATTCCCCCATCATCCAAACCCATCAATTTGAGTAAATATTGTCCCCTTGAAAATCGTAACTGAACTGATTTTGGATATTTGTACTTTGATAACCATTAATCTGCCCTTCAATGTTGACCATTTTCTGGATCTTCTCGGGTATTCTTCAAGTCCCGCCAAATTATGTGTGACGTCATTGCGGGCACAGCGCTCCAGCTGCACCGTTCAGGAACCCAGCATCTGCATGTAAACGCACGATGGCGCACACAGCAGCAAGCTCAGACAGCGATGACAGTTTAATTTTGAACGTGTCTAAGAGCTCATATGAGGCTGAAGGATCGGTTTATGTTGTATCTGTTAGAAGTATAGGAATTAGGTGCGTCAATATGGGCGATAATACGGTCATGTAGCAGGTGGTGGACTGGGACTAAAAATCATCCCGGGACTCTCGACCGGCCCACTTCGGTACCGCTAGTAAATTGTCAACGGGGGTAGTGGGGGATGTGCTAGTGACTTATCCGACCGGTGCACTTCGGTACCGGCCCATCGGGATTCGTCCCGATGGCCAGTCCGCCACTGCACCCAGCCCAGCCCACGTAAACTGTCAGCGGGGGGAGCCTCGCTGCGGGGAAACGGTGGACCTAGTGTCCCGATCGGAGTGGGATTAATAATAATAATAATCCGTGCATTTTATCCATTAATTTCCCAACATTGTGGTAAAAAAACCACACGTTTAATCCACGTTGGTACTACAACTACAAAAAGCATCGGTTTGTTTTCTCATCAGGAAATGCAGACCGGCTCAAACAAACGATTTCTAATCATCATCCTCACGATCATTTAATGTATCATATGTTCGCCCAATTGACAAGAAAGCACTAATAAATGTAGTTTCATCCACTTGAGTTTACAACTACAAAAATAATCGATTTGTTTTTATATCACATCCGACGGGAGGAAATTCAGCAGCTCTCACTACCGATTTTTAATCCTAATTGAATCATCATCTTCACCACGATCATTTATGTTTATGTTCGCCGAATTGACATGAAAGCACTGACAAATATGAATATACTGTAGTCAACTTCATTAAAACGTTATTAACGTGCCTAAACTCAGTAATTCACCATCATTGACGTGATTCAAGATGGCGCCTGTGTCGGCTCGCCGCTCGCTCAGCTGTCTACCTATAGCTTTCCTGTTTTTGTTTTATGTTTGTCAGAATGTCTCTGCTCTGCTCGTCTATGATCGCCAAGCTCTCCTCCACCTCAGACCCTCACTGGAGTTGATACTGCTGCCCAAAACCACATCTGGCAACCAAAAATCGTCCCCCCCCCCTCTTCTGTTGGATATACCCACCTACCTGCGCCGGTTGCCCTGCATCCTGCCTCGCCGAAAGCGCTTCAGACGACGGGGAAAGCGTGGTGGTGCACTGGTCCACCTTAAAGCTTACCTGACGGCTTCTTCCGGGACCTATCCACGCCTCGGATGTCATGGCCCTCCCGCTGCACGTCATGTGAGGGATCGGTGGATTCGCCCCGTCTTTCCGGAGCTGCGGACTCTGCTCGACCCGCTGGCAGCTACTCCTGCCCGACTGGCAGCTACTCCTGCCCGACTGGCAGCTACTCCTGTCCGACTGGCAGCTACTCCTGCCCGCCTGACTGCTCCCGGCCCGCGCGGCGTTCACCACGGACATCTTCGTCAGCTGAGACGAACTACACCGTCGGCAAGCCCGGAGCAAAAACTACGTCTGGCTTTGCTAAATGCTAGGTCGATAGCTAACAAAACGTTCCTGCTGAACGACTTCTTCACCTCCCGTGAACTGGATTTCATGTTCCTGACGGAGACCTGGGCACACGCTGGCGAGTACACATCATTCTTTGATCTTCTTCCTCCTGACTGTACATTCTTCAGCTCCCCCCGTGCCACCGGCCATGGCGGGGGCATAGCTTCGGTGTTTAGAGCTAGCCTCCAGTGCCGATTGCTACACCATGTCACTAGCTATGCTAGCTTTGAGTTGCAGCTTTTTGAACTGAATCCGGCCTCGCCTATACTCTGCGCAGTCGTGTATCGTCCGCCAAAGCACAATAAGGATTTCATAAATGACTTTTCTGACTTTCTGTCCGGGATCATGGTGAATTATGATCGTGTTTTGATCTCCGGAGACTTCAATGTCCATGTGTGTTGTGAGTCCAAACCTCTGGTTAGGGACTTTTTTTTTTTTAAATCTCCTTGATTCTTTTGGTCTTGTTCAGTCCGTGGCTGGCCCAACACACGAAAAAGGACACACTTTGGACTTGGTATTGTCGTTTGGACTGTCTGTATCTGTGGATGAAATATGTGCAGCAACGCGTATCTCAGACCATTTACCGGTTCTGTTTACAACCTCCATCCCTTCCGCAGGAGTCGAATCACGTGCCCCTGCGCGTCGTCTGCGTTCGATTAACCCCTTGACTGCCTCACAGTTCTCTGATGTTTTTAATGCTTCTCCTATCTGTAAATTAGATGTGGACTGTGCTTTTAATGCTGATGAGCTTCTCTCTATGTTTGACTTGACATGCACACCAATACTGGATTCTGTTGCTCCTTTTACGCTTAGACGCAACAAAGTTCTATCAGAACCGTGGCTCAATGACTGTACTCGTGCTCTCAGACGCGCTTGCAGGCGTGCTGAGAGAAAGTGGAAAAAGGATAAACTCCATGTCTCCCTGGAAATCCTTCGTGCTTCCCTCTCTGACTACCAGACGGCAGTCAAAGCAGCCAAAACAGAGCACATTTCTCTGTTCATCTCTAAAAACAGCCACAAACCTCAGGTTCTTTTTAATGTCCTCAACTCCATCATTAATCCCCGTGATTGTTTCTTCTGTTGTGCCATCGCCTGCTCTCTGCGATAAGTTTCTTAAATTTTTTATTGGAAAAATATCTGCTCTTAGGCTAGCTCACACTAGTGCTACCCCCGAGCCTGCTCCCTCTCTGTGCCCTGCTGTCCTCGACCACTTTGAGCCTATTTCCCTCTCTTCTCTCTCGGACATAGTGGAGCACCTGCGACCGACAAGCTGCTCCTCTGACAGCATTCCCTCACGCCTTCTCAAAGAGGTTTTTCATTCAGTTGGTGCAAGTATTTTATTACTTTTAAACACCTCTCTTACCTCAGGATGTGTCCCAGCTGCCTTTAAACATGCCGTGGTTACCCCACTACTTAAAAAGAAAAGTCTCGACCCCTCCACTCTCGCAAATTTTAGGCCCATCTCCCAGCTACCGTTTTTATCAAAAGCCCTGGAGCGCGTAGTCTACGCCCAGCTGCAGTCTTTTTTAATCCTTCATGGCATCCATGAAAAGTTTCAGTCTGGCTTCAAACCCATGCACAGCACTGAAACAGCCCTTTTAAGAGTTTTTTAACGATCTGCTCCTAGCCGCCGACTCAGGTAGCCCAGCTGTCTTGGTGCTGTTGGACCTGACAGCTGCCTTCGACACCGTGGACCATGGCATCCTGCTGTCACGGCTTGAACAGTCCGCTGGCATCACAGGCTCTGCCCTCGCATGGTTCAGGTCCTACCTTAAGGACCGTAGCTTTTCAGTGCAGCTAGGTGCCTTCTCCTCTGCCAAAGCCCCTCTTACCTGTGGGGTCCCCCAAGGCTCGATTCTGGGCCCCATCCTGTTCCTACTGTACATACTGCCCCTAGGTTCTATTCTAACAAAACACAATATTCCCTTCCACTGCTACGCTGACGACGTCCAGATATCTTCCCGCTCAAAGCAAACATCAAACAGTCACTACAGCAGCTGATGGACTGCTTAACGGAGATCAAATCCTGGCTGAGCAACAACTTCCTGACTCTTAACGAGGGCAAGACGGAGGTCATCTTTTTTGGACCACAACCTCCAGCCTCTCAGGTTGATATTCTGGGCTCCCTCCAACTAAACATCCTCCCCTCGGTCATGAACCTTGGCGTGACCTTGACGAACACTTTTAAATTCGATAAGCAGGTCAGCAGCGTAGTCAAATCCTGCTTTTTTAAAATAAGACTATTGGCCAAAACCAAGTCCTATTTATCTTTTAAAGACATGGAAAGGGTCATCAACTTCTTTGTGACCTCGAGACTGGACTATTGCAACGCTCTGTATGTGGGTATGGACCACGCGTCAATTAAACGCCTGCAGCTGGTCCAAAATGCAGCTGCACGTTTGCTGACTGGACACAAAAAGCGCGACCACATCACCCCAATTCTGGCCTCACTACACTGGCTTCCAGTTCGGTTCAGAATTGATTTTAAAATCCTTTTATTTGTTTTTAAAGCTCTAAATGGGCTGGCTCCGGCCTATATAGTTGAACTCCTCCAGCGCTACACCCCAGCCAGAGCTTTAAGGTCTGCTGACCAGCTGCTGCTGGTAGTGCCGAAGACTAGGCTCAAAACCCGAGGGCACCGAGCCTTCGCAGCAGCTGGCCCGAGGCTCTGGAACACTCTGCCCCTCCATGTGAGGTCGGCCCAGACCCTAGGGGTTTTTAAATCCTATCTAAAAACACACTTCTTCTCTCAGGCTTTCTAGCTAGAGCGGAGCTCGACTACTGACATTTCCCTGTGTATTGTTTTTATATTTGCTGTTGCAAAATGACTGTCTTTTGTTACAATTGCACTGCAGTAAAGTGTTTTTATTACATGTACAGCACTTTGGCTCGACCAAACATCATTTTTAAATGTGCTCTATAAATAAAATTTGATTTGATTTGATTTGATTTGATTTCTACGCATGACAACACACTTTGTCCGTGTTTGGCTCTCTCGACACACTGAGGCGTTCCCGCATTGACGTCACTTCCGGCTTCCCCCAAAACTTCAAAATGAGTCGAAGGAATTTCCCCGCGATGTTCGAAATTATTGATATTTATCGGAACGGTATCGCAACTTCTTTTTTAAACTGACGGTTCGAGATGACTAGTAGCCCAATATTTCATTGCACAACAGTTGTTGGGAGGCTGTCACAGGCTCTTTAATACGTCCTGCTCCCGTTGAATGCAAACGTTACAGATGGTCGTTTATTCACAAATAACCCTCTCTGTAAAATCTTAAATTGTAGAATAATTAAAAACGCTTTTTGATTAGATTTCTAGCGAGAAGTGTATATTGTACTTTTAGAATCCACGTATTTAACGTCCAATATATTGCATAGTTTATTTTGGCACTTGACAATCTCCTTCCGTGAATTTGAGTCAGGTGTAACTAAAGTCTGATTTAAGGGTTGTTTATATTTCACATCATTAATCAGAATCTACAAAGTAATACATGTAGTGGAGTATAAATACCAGGTTAACCTCTGAATTGTAGTGGAGTAGAACAAAGTAGTATGCTGCTGTAACAAAAACATTTCCCAACTTGGGATCAATAAAGTATCTTATCTTAAGATGATCGATGGCTACTGCCATATTTGCAAAATGTGCCTCTGAACCTTGACAAGTGCATGTTTCAGGCTTATCAATTAACAATAGGAGGGGTCACAGACATAAGACCAGCTCTTCTGACCTTAGGTGTCATGTGGGTATATTAATTCACCCATTTATTAATTATATGTTTTAAATTTGATAACACCACTGTGTTTCGTATCCCCTAAACCTCCAGGTTGTACACAGTTTAATACTGGCAACTTCTAATTGTGGGAAATACGAAAATGTCTTATAAAGAGCCGTGCCATAGAACATGTTGCGAAACACACAATAGCCAGCATGTGTAGTTCTGGGGGGGGGGTGGCTGGACCCGTCCAATTCCAGTTTTGGAAAGTCTGCTGTGGTTCCATTCCATTTCAAAGAGCTGTTGACGCGCTTGATGACTAATCACGGGGTTTGTAAAGCAAGGCGGATGTTGTAGTCCCAAACGATAGCTGGGGATTCTGGGTAGTGTAGTGTCTTTGGAAACTGTAGTGTCTAAACTCCTAAAAAACTATTTGTTTCTCTGAATCGAAGGTTAAAACACAAAAGCATTGTACACAATTTAAACCAATCAATATTGTGTAATTAATAAGGATAAACTGATGTTTTTTAGTGGATGAGTAATGCAGATATCACTGTGTAATCATTTGACAGTGAGGGGAATATATCCGGTTTTATTATGAAAACTTCGAGACTGGAAAGACAGTTTTCACCCACGCTCACTTTACATGGAAGCTGCATACACGTTATCCTGGCGAGACCTCAAATCATCTTCGTAATATCTATCAAACTATAGATCCTACACATCGACTGGACGAGGATTCTAAAAGTACAATATACACTTTTCGCTAGAAATCTAATCAAAAAGCATTTTAACCTGTTAAACCCTGAGCCTGTTTTTCAGGTTTCAGGCTCGAAAATGACATTCCCAGAACAAATGACCATATCTTCCCTTCTAAAAGGGTTAAATTAATAATCTTTTTTCTCAAAGTAATGATAAACCTGTGAGTTGGATGTAGAAAAGTCAGAATAAATATAGATGTTTTTTATTTTAAAGAAAATTCAGATTGAACATGGTAAAAACCTGTAAATTATAGTGTCCGTCCAACAAAATAGTTTTTATTTATAGTGAAAACTAACCTTGCATGATGGATTAGTAGACTAAAAGCTTTAGGAATCCAAAGTACAACATATAATAAGTACCCTGTATCAAGATTGATGCAAAACAAGTGATATTTGACCTTTAGATTTAGCAAAAAAATCGTCAGAGCCAATGGAATCGAGGGGAACTCACACATTGTCCTTATTTGGTAATGTGTGTGTGTTAGACTGCTGCATAGCCAAGACCGGAAGCAGCAGCCACTCTGGTGGCTACCATTAGCAGCTAACTTTTGCTCTGCGATTTTTACATAAAAATGGAATTATGGATTATAAATGAAATAATTTTTTTATACAGAGACGTTAAAAACCTATGGATTAACCGATTCGGTGAGCTACGGAGAGACGATTTCCCTAGAAGCTCCGTAAAGGTACGTGTTGTGATGTCTGTGTTTGCTTCCCCTGTCGCGAGTTCGGATCACTCAGTGATGATACTATATACCTAAATAATCTGTGGAACCTCAGCTTTAATCAGATATCTTGGATGTGCAGCTACGATAAGTAATAAGGGTACTTTTATCTTGAGTTCTGTGCCAATGTCCGTTAGCATTTTTTGCCGGCGGGGTTTAACAGGTTAATGGCCTAACTATTCTACAATTTAGGATTTTCCAGAGAGGGTTATTTGTGAATAAACAAATAAACGGGAGCATGTTGTTTCTTACACGACCACTAGAGGTGCTACACTTTAAAACGTGGCTATGGGTCGTAATCTAAGGTGCTTAAACAATCGACCCATTTGGTCGTTTTTTGTAGGAGGACAGGCTGATTCTGGTGTATTGAGTCATCTGTTAGCCTATGATGACTCAACTGCAAAACCAACTGTTAGCCTTTTGTTTATTTGTTTAATGAAACCAGGTGCTTTCAATGCGACCATCTTATAAGGACGTTGGCACAGGCTACCGGGGAAGTGGACGGCGAGGAATCTTGGAGGGTTTTTACCCCCGAAGAGGGCTTCCCGGGGTACTGCAGCTGGAGCTGTTTTCTGGTGGCTGAGGGAAGAACAGACCCCGCCTCACCCTAGTGAAGAATCCTCAGTGTCCTCTCCACTTTCAGAGGAAGGGTCAGAGGAACTCAAAGACATGCTGAACTCATTCCGTGTTAAGGACATTGTGCCCGTCTTCTAAATAAATAAAAATTGATTCTGCACTGAAATGTCTCTCGGTCAAACTGTTGTTTATCTTGGCAGCCAGGTGCAGAAAACACACTGAACAGTTGTTTTTGTTTTTGAGCAATCAAGTACCTCTTCATAGACACATCTGATTTGATTTATTTCGAACGTGTAATACAATAAAAAAATGTTTATAATAATAATGAAATGAAACAAGATAATTATGATACGGTAGAAACGTAAGCAGTATGAAATTGATAAACTAAATATTATTGATTATTTACAAATTATATATAAACAAATGATCTACCTAATTACACATCCGAAAAGGCGTGGGGAGAAGTTTACACTTATTTAACCCCACCCCTTCTCCCAAAACCTAAATTAACATTTATTTACTTTTTGAACAAAATATACATCTAAATGTATGTCTACATACAATATACATTTACAATTATAAATAGATTATATCATTCTTACTGCAATATATATATATTTACGTTGTATGTCAAATTTGACAAGACAACTATAAAAGACTATCTTTTTACATCTGACATACAAAATACATTTGTTATTAAAAAACAAAAACATATTAACAACAAATTGTTATTACAATATCTAAAGAGACTCGCTGTGTATGAGACTCAATACTCGCTGGTTGTACTTTTACGGCCATCCAATTCGCTAGGTGGCGATGTTGCAAAACAACTAGGGTCCTAGGAGTGCGGTCCCATGGCCATGGCTCGTGTGTAAACGTCCCGCCGAGCCATGGAAAACCACAGGGCACATTGGCTGTTGCGCCTGCTGGCGAACAGGTCCACCTCCGCTCTCCCGAACTGGGCCCAGATCTGCTTCACCACCTCCGGGTGAAGCGCCCACTCGCCTGGCAGGGGCCCGCCTCTTGACATGAGGTCGGCACCCCTGTTCTCCAGTCCCGGGATGTGGAGGGCTCTCAGAGACAACACAATCTCCGAAGCCCATAATCACAGTTTCTCCGCTGTGGTCAAGAAGGCGGCGGAGCGGACTCCGCCCTGCCTGTTGATGTACTTCACTGTGGTATAGTTGTCGCTCCTCACCAGCACATGTTTGCCCTGTATAAAGGGTTTGAAATGCTGTAGGACCAACACTACTGCCTGCAGCTCTAGAAGGTTGCTCTGCCGCTTCTCTGTCAGAGACCAGCGATCACCTATAGCTCTCTCTAGGCAGGTCCCCCCCATCCTGCAGATGTGATCACCATGATGTAGGAGATCACCCGCCCCAGCGGAGTTCCCCTCCGCAGATGCTTGGGGACCCCCAGTATCGGAGGTTGCCCTCCACTGTGGGGGGGATGGTCACCAGACGTCGTTTGTGCCTCTTGGGATCTAAACGAAGGCCGGCAAACCACCTCTGCAGGCAGCGCATAAGCAGTAACCCTAGCGGTACCACGAGGTGAGCAGCCGCCATGAGACCCAGAGTCTGCATGATGGTCAAAGCTGTCACCGTTGCCCCCTGTCACAGTCTGCAAACTGCCCGAAGCAGGGATGTCTGTCTGCTCTCTGACAGGGTGGCACGTAGTCTGCCTGCATCGAGCAAAATCCCCAGATACTCCACCTGTTGGTGAGGTATGGGACTGCTCTTCTTCCAATTGACCACAATCCCCACTTGGATCAATTGGGCTGTGTTTGCCCCTTCCCTGGACCTGGCCATGACTATGAGGTCGTAAAAGAAAACCCTCATGCCATCAGTAGCGTGGCGTGGGGAAATAATTAGGGAAAGCCAATAATACCTCCTTTCTTTTGGGTCGGGGGTGTGGTGGTCAATGTAATAACGTAACCAGATGAGTTACCCGGTATCATTTTACACACATGTGTATCATACAGATGCAGGACTTACACACGCCTGTTATCTAACCGACAGGTCCGCACGCACTCTCCAGCCTAAACTCTAATAAGCATTCATTCACAAACTAAATCAGGAGACCTTTAACGTTTTACGTCCGACTCGCTCCTTTTTTTTTCTCGCTGTACACAGCTCCAGTTTGGGCATTGGCCTGTCATCAGATTGTATTTTAGTTGCTGCTGTAGCGGAAGTTTAGTACAATTATTTTTTTTATTAAACACTCCAAATCTCCACCCTCCATAATTGCACTTGCTTCAGTTGCTTGCTACTTTCTAACGGCGGTGAGAGTGGTGCAGTGACGCTTTCTATCTTCTATCGATTAGATTTATGATTTCGAAAATTATAAAAGTAGGGTAGACATGTGGATATTATCCGACTGAACACAAAGTGCATTTATCTAACAGGTTCGTTTTCCACTGACCTTATTTCGAGCTATTTTCTAAAATCCTATAGAGAAATTCCATTGCTTTTTTGTCGAGGGAAACCGAGCGCAGCTTACTTCCGGGTTTTAGGACGCGTCACTGCACCACTAAGTTGATGCGATTTGATTGGATTGTGAGGCAAGGGAAGCCAGCTGCCTCTGGCTTCCCTTGGCATGGCCCTGACCAATCACAGGTTGGCATGGGCATGACGTGATGTCATGTCTGATTGGTCAATCCCTCCATTTTTTTTTCACCAAGGGAAGCCAATTTCGGCTGGCCTCCTCTCGCAACAGAGTGCAATCTAATGTTTCACCATAACATCTAGAGGGGCGCTGTTTCACTCTTTGTAAAATACTCAATGAGAATGGGGGAGAGACGGGCCGGCAGCAACACACAACAAAGAATTTCCGAAACTAAACTAAGTGTTTTTATTTATTTATTAACATTATAACTACAATCTGAAAAAACAGGGGAAGCCTGGCTTCCCTTGGCCTCCAGGAGAAAACGCCACTGCATGCCATGGTCGCGAAGCGGCTGAAGTGCTGTGGGCACACATTTGCTGAACGTGCGTGGCGATAGGGAGTAGCTTAACAGTAGTCTGTTGTACTCGTAGGCTACCCCCCTGGAAGGCAAAACGCAAATACTTTCTGTGCTTTGTTTGGAGTAATTTGAAAGTAAGCGTCCTTCAGGTCTATGGTTGTGAACCAATCGCCCGGCTGCACTAGTTCCAGTAATTGTTTTACATATGGAACCCGGAAGTGCCCGACAACGAGAAGTCCTCGTCATCCTTCTCCCCGGCAAACCGAGCCATATAGCCTCGGCCATATCCTGGTCCCCCAAACACTCGAAGCAGAGGTGGTGGGGATCGGCGCCCGTTTTATGCCAGGGCACGAAGGACAGGCCCGGGTCTCTAGAAGTCTCCATGAAGGTTTGATAACTTCTTTCTTCGTCTTTCAAACGTTTTACTTTTCTCTGTCAGGTGTTGTCCTGCTCGCTGAAGAGAAACAGATGACACTCAGGAGGCGTAGCCGCCTTATATACTGTGGGCCTGCGCACGCATTCAGGTAGGCTCGCCCCGAAACTAAACTGCCGCAGAGGCATGGTATCAGATCTAAGCAGGCTAAAGTCTATTGTTTAGACAATAATTTCATTTGTGACATTTATTTTCTCATGTTACGACAATCAAACAAACACGAACAATGGATTCAACAACCTCCCTTTCCCAGGTAAAGAACAAAAGCCTTTCCAGTGCCAATTCCTCCTCCACCTGTCAACCAATTAGTACCTATTTACCAGGTGCCTAAAGCTGCCTTCAGAACAAAAGCATTGACTTCTAAAATAACAAAAATAAACAGCAATACATTTGAATTACATGAATTACAACAATACCATTTTATTTACATGTTTAACAATATACAATGCAACCTGTTGCTATATTCACTCACAAAAAGGGAAAAAAGACAAACATGAAAAATATAAAAATAATACAATTCTAAAATAAATAAAATCGAATTAAGTTATACACAGGCTTTCGTTTTAAATATATTTTGAAAGTAATAACTATTACAAAAGTGTATGCAAAAAATAGTAATAGTTTAACATTTAGAATGTTCCTTTCCCCCTGATGAACCTTATGGATGCATGACGCCAAAACATTCATCTTTAGCGAATACTTAATCGTATCTTTCAATTAAGTCAGGCCTGCAGCCAAGTGTGATAAATATGAGCCCAGGCCTCTAATCACCTTCGGGATAGGATTTTTAGGGTCATGTCTCATGCTACTTCAAAGGAGACCTTGATGATAGGAATTGAATAAATAGTTGACACGAGTAACTGCAGTCAAACCACCAACACAGACAGAAAACAGACCTGTAGCATGGTCAGCTCTGAGGATAATTCCCAGAAGCAGTAGCTGGTTCACCTTTCTCTGAAAGCATCAACAAACACACGGTTGATTGACCCTAACCTGTGTCTTTACACACACACACACACACACACACACACACACACACACACACACACACCACACACACACACACACACACTGCATTTGTGCCATATGTGACCTCCATGGTCCCTCCAGCCTGGTGACTGGGAAGTACAATGTTCAGTTAGACGCTTGACACCTAGACAGGCATAAATAAACACCAGTGGCCCCTTTTAACAGAAAAACACACACACACACACACACACACACACACACACACACACACACACACACACACACACACACACACACACACACACACACACACACACAGGTAAGTGGTTTCCGCAGCTGGTGGTTTCCTCCAGTTAGAGCAGGGGTCAGGCAGGTCAGAGGGATGTTGGAATAAACTGCGCTTCTCAGATTGTGAACTAAGATTAGGAAAATAATTCAGGAATATCATCCGTCATGCAGTAGAAAGAATAAAGTCATTAAATAAACAGCATGTTTCTGGGGTACCAATTGTCCTCAGCTCTACCAAGTGTATTAGCTTGTTTTAAGCTTATAGTTTTGATATCGCCCATAAATTAGATCAGGTGCTAGAGCTTTCAACTACCAAGCTCCGTTCCTCTGGAACTGACTTCCAGTGTTGATTAGGGAGGCAGACAGTGTCCACACATTTAAGACTAGGCTGAAGACTTTCCTATTTAGTACAGCGTACAGTTAGGACTGCTTTTAAACTCCCTTTTAAACATCCTCATGGACCCTTCATTTTATGGAATTGTAATCATTGTATTCTAACTGTATTTGTGTCACTGTGTTTTGTACCCATTCATTGGTATTTTCACATTTATCTTGCATGTTGCATGTTCAGGTTCTCTGAAGAACCAGCACCTTACCGTGGTAGAGAGGTTTGTGTGCCCTGATGAACCTGGGGGCTGTGTTGTCTGGAACCTTGTGTTCTTGGTAGGGTCTCCCATGGCAAATTGGTCTCAGGCAAGGGACAGACTAAGATTGGTTCAAAAGACTTCATGAAAAAAACAAGAGGAAGTGAGGATACCCGGCCCGGAGGAAGCCCGGGGTCCCTTTCTGGAGCCAGGCCCAGAAGGAGGAAGCGTCTGGTGGCCGGGCTTGCCACGGAGCCCGGCCGGGCCCAGCCCGAAAAGGCAACGTGGGCAACACCTCCGCTTCTCCGTCCCGCGGGCCCACCACCTACGGGAAACAGCGATGGGGTCGGGGGCGCTGCCAGAAGGGTGGCAGTGAAAGCGGAGGGTCTCGACGGACCAGACCCGGGAGACAGAAGCTGGCTTTGGGACGTGGAACGTCACCTCTCTGGGGGGGAAGGAGCCGGAGCTTGTGCGGGAGGTGGAGCGTTACCAGTTGGATCTGGTTGGGCTCACCTCTACGCACAGCGTCGGCTCTGGAACCTTACTTCTGGATAGGGGTTGGACTCTATTCTTCTCCGGAGTTGCTCAAGGTGTGAGGCGCCGGGCGGGTGTGGGGATACTCACAAGTCCCCGGTTGGGTGCTTGTTGGAGTTTACCCCAGTGGACGAGAGGGTCGCCTCCCTACGCCTGCGGGTTATGGGGGGGAAAACTCTGACTGTTGTGTGTGCTTATGCACCCAACAGCAGTTCAGAGTATACGGCCTTCTTGGAGACCCTGGAAAGAGTCCTGTATGGGGCTCCTGAAGGGGACTCTTTAATCTTGCTGGGAGACTTCAACGCACATGTGGGCAATGATGGAGACACTTGGAGGGGCGTGATTGGGAGGAACAGCCCCCCTGATCTGAACCGGAGTGGTGGTTTGTTACTGGACTTCTGTGCTAGTCATGGATTGGCCATAACAAACACCATGTTCGAACATAAGGATGCTCATAAGTGTACGTGGTACCAGAGCACCCTAGGCAGAAGGTCCATGATCGATTTCGTTATCGTATCATCGGACCTGAGGCGTATGTTTTGGACACTCGGGTAAAGAGAGGGGCGGAGTTGTCAACTGATCACCATCTGGTGGTGAGTTGGGGTCGAGTGGCGGGGGAAGCCTCTGGATAGACCTGGTAAGCCCAAACGTGTAGTTCGGGTGAACTGGGAACGTCTGAAGGAGGCCCAAGTTCAGGAGGCCTTCAACTCACACCTCCTGTGGAGGTTGGGGACATTGAACCAGAGTGGTCGGTGTTCAAAGCCTCTATTGCCGAAGCCGCGGCGGGGAGCTGTGGTCTCAAGGTCCTAGGTGCCTCAAGGGGCGGTAACCCACGAACCTCCTGGTGGACACCGGTGGTCAGGGAAGCCGTCCGACTGAAGAAGGAGGCCTTCAGGGATTTGTTATCCCGGGGGACTCCCGAGGCAGTTGCAAGGTACCGACAGGCCCGAAAGGCAGCAGCCTCATCCGTGGCCGAGGCAAAGCAGCGGGTGTGGGAGAAGTTCGGAGAGGACATGGAAAAGGACTTTCGGGCGGCACCAAAGTTGTTCTGGAAAACTGTCCGACACCTCAGGAGGGGGAAGCAGGGAACCATCCAAGCTGTGTACAGTAAGGATGGGACGTTGTTGACCTCAACTGATGGAGTGTTAGGGAGTTGGAAGGAACACTTTGAGGAACTCCTGAACCCGACAACTCCGCCCTCTATGTTAGAGGCAGAGCTGGAGTATGACGGGGGGCCGAGATGGGTTTTCTCCGCAGGGTGGCTGGTGTCTCCCTTAGGGATAAGGTGAGAAGTTCGGTCATCCGGGAGGGACTCGGAGTTGAGCCGCTCCTACTTCGCGTCGAAAGGAGCCAGTTGAGGTGGTTCGGGCACCTAGTTAGGATGCCACCTGGGCGCCTCCCTAGGGAGGTGTTCCAGGCACGTCCAGCTGGGAAGAGACCAAGGGGTAGACCTAGGACCAGGTGGAGGGATTATATCTCTTCGCTGGCCTGGGAGCGCCTTGGGATCCCCCAGTCAGAGCTGGTTGATGTCGCCAGGGAAAAGGAAATTTGGGGCTCTCTGCTGGAACTGCTACCCCCGCGACCCGACCACGGATAAGCGGAAGAAGATGGATGGATGGATGGATGTTACTATATTCTCTGATATGTTTGTTGTTTTTACATTATCATTCATGTTTGTTGATTTGTGAAGCCCTCTAAGACAAATGTATTTTGTGAATTTGGGCTATATAAATACTAATGCTGTCAAAATTCTCGCGTTAACGGCGGTAATTAATTTTTTGAATTAATTGCATTTAACGCATGTGCAGAATGGCCCGCCCCATACATCCCACCAGTGGCAGCGCCAGGGTATGGCTGGGGTAGGCTACAGCCATACCAAGAAATGGCTTAGCCCCACCATGAAAAATTATGTTAAAGTAAGCAAAATACCATCACTTGTGTCACAAAGCGCATTTGCGTACGACAGAGTCGGTCTCCGTGTGCACAGACAGGGCTGCTGTTAACGTCGGTCTGCTGTACAACGGAATTGTGGCAAAACTACGCCAACCGGCTGTGGAGGGAGAACTGGAGAACTGCGCTAAAACAGCTGATCACAACGTTCACACTCTGTGGTCACGAAGTACTCGACTAGGCCCCCCCCCCCCCCCCGTCGACTTTCGTGAAGTACTCCCCCGTTGATAGAAATCAACACGTAATGAATTAAGACCCCACGGTTTGATGATTGATAGGTGCTCTCTTTCATTTTGACACACAGAAAAATGTTAAAATAAACATGTTAAATGGATATATCCGCCTTCTTTCATTTATCTTTCCATTCTCACAACAATATACATAAAGAAATGACATATTTTGGACATAGTTCGAATGGTGATTAATCATGATTAATTATTTTTTAAGCTGTGATTAATCTGATTAAAAATTGTAATCGTTTGACAGCCCTAATAAATACATTTGAATTGAATTGAATAACATTATTACGCTTTCGTTCCAGCAGACGGACAGACAAGAGAGTAGCTGGTGGACATCATTATCACTTGAGATACAGACATTTCCCATTTTCTGTATTCACTTTATAGATGAATAAGCAAAGTGTTATCTACCTCATTCACCATAACAACTGTTTATGTTAATTATAAGGAAATGCTGTGTAAAATGGTCCCTTTTACCCCTTTCCAACAAAGCAGTTCCAGGGTCGGTTCGGAGCTAGTGCCAAATTAAGCACCGGTTCTTCCTGTTTCCATCTCAGCTGGGCCGGTTTTTGGCCCCGAAAACTTGTTCTTATTTGGCACCAATACCCTGGTCATCAAGAACCAAATTCGTCAGGCTTAAGTCAGGTGATCTCAACACATGGGGCTGTATAGGACACTTTGCCATGTCATACTATCTGTCACGGTCTGTTTATTTTTAAGTTTTATTTTGAATTATTGTTTTCGACTGTTGCTCTTCTGTTTCTGCTTGCCCACTCCAGCTGTGTCTAGTCTTGACATTAGTATTGACTTCCCTTGCGCTCCTTGTTGGGTTTGAGTGCAGCCGACGATACCGTTCCCTCTCTGTCCCCTCTCTGTCCCCTCTCTGTCCCCTCTCTGTCCCTCTCTCTGTCCCTCTCTGTCCCTCTCTGTCCCCTCTCTGTCCCTCTCTGTCCCTCTCTGTCCCCTCTCCCCTCCTGTTGGTGCCCGGGTCGACTCCTGTTCCCAGCTCTCCTACTCGTCCTCCAGGGTGGTCCCGTGGTCCTGCTGCCAGTCTTCTGGAGGGGTACCGTCGTCCTCCAGGCCGCCCTCCAGCCCGCCCTCCAGCCCGCCCTCCAGCCCGCCCTCCAGCCCGGCCCCAAGAGTTTCTCAGCCGTTGCCTTCGCCCTTGTCCCCAGCCCCCAGAGTTCCCCAGCTGCTCCTGCGCTAGTTCTGCCTGGCCCCCCGGTCCATCCGCCCTGGCTAGTATCAGAGAAACTTAAATAATATCGTTATGATGCCAAAGAGGGTCCGTTCAGACTGAAACACATCCACTTGGGGTTATGGGGTATATACTTCAGTGGACGTTGCTTGTGTGACAGTCAGATAGTGATTAACTAGTTTCCTCTTCTCTCTACTCTCTACTTCCTGTGGACGAGCAGCATAGCACTCCAGCGGTTTGAACCACATTGGTAGACAATTCATTGCTTCACTCTGGAGAAGAGTTCAAAGTTGGAGAAGTCTTTCTTTAATTTGATCTGGCTTCATACGATTGAGAGCCGTTCCCCATTGTTGTTGCTGTGAGCAGCACGGCCGAGATAATCAGCGGCTTAAAGCACCAATCGGGCTATTGGCGGTGGAAACATAACTGAATCCAAAAAGGCGAACCAGTTTGGAACCAGAAGGGCACTATCACGGAGCTGGAACTGGTTTGGTGGGAAAGGGGTGTGAGTGCAGCTAGAAACATCATGAACGTCAAAGTTCAGTCACCAATCTCAGTGGTGTGTGTGTGTGTGTGTGTGTGTGTGTTGTGTGTGTGTGTGTGTGTGTGTGTGTGTGTGTGTGTGTGTGTGTGTGTTTGTGTGTGTGTGTGTGTGTGTGTGATGACATATTCACATGTGATGACCATCGAAATCTTAAGTCCTTTTTAGAAAAATAGAAAAACTTACTTAACACTAGAACCGCCAACGGGTCAATTTTACCCGCAGCTGTTGATTGTATGTAACTTTTTTTCAATAAAATATTAAAGTCTCCCAGTCCGTGACTTTTCCTGAAAGTGTGTTATGTAGCACCAGTGTTGGGTGTAACGTGTTACAAAAGTAACGGAGTTACAGTAATATATTACTTTTTGCTGTAACGAAGTAATGTAACGCATTACTAATGCAATGTGGGTAATATATTACCCGTTACAATGCTCAGTAATGCAGTTACAACACTTTTTTTTTAAAGATTATACTAACATAGTGAGACATTCCGACACCAGAGACAAATTGTGCTGGTAAGGCAAGGCAAGGCAAGGCAAGTTTATTTATAGAGCACTTTTCAACACAAGGCAATTCAAAGTGCTTTACAACAAATGAAAGACATTAAGAAAATGGCATTTAAAATCAGTCATTAAAAAGAAAAGCTAATAAAATAAACATTAAAAGAAGAAATACATGGATAAACACTAAAAGAAAAAATACATGGATAAAAGTTACAGTGCAGTCTAAGATATGAATAGTTCAATTAAAAGCAGCGACAAAAAGAAAGTCTTTAGTCTGGATTTAAAAGTAGTCAGAGTTGCAGCGGACCTGCAGGTTTCTGGGAGTTTGTTCCAGATATTTGGAGCATAATAACTGAACGCTGCTTCTCCATGTTTAGTTCTGACTCTGGGGACAGAAAGCTGACCAGTCCCTGAAGACCTGAGAGATCTGGATGGTTCATAATTTAGCAGTAGATCAGAAATGTATTTTGGGCCCTAAACCATTCAAAGCTTTATAAACCAGCAGCAGTATTTTGAAATCTATTCTTTGACACACAGGAAGCCAGTGTAAAGACTTCAGAACAGGAGTGATGTGATCCACTTTCTTAGTGTTAGTGAGGACTCGAGCAGCGGCGTTCTGAATCAGCTGCAGCTTCCGAATAGACTTTTTAGTGAGACCTGTGAAGACACCATTGCAGTAGTCGAGTCTACTGAAGATAAAAGCATGGACAAGTTTTTCCAAATCCTGCTGCGACATTAGTCTTTTAATCCTAGATATGTTCTTTAGGTGATAGTAGGCTGATTTAGTAACTGTTTTAATGTGGCTGTTGAAACTCAGGTCAGAGTCCATGACAACACCTAGATTTCTGGCTTTATCTGTTGTTTTGAACATTGCAGACTGAAGCTCAGCGCTAACTTTTATACGTTCTGCCTTGGCTCCAAAAACCATTACCTCAGTTTTATCTTTGTTTAAGGCGAGACACCCCAGGTGAATAGGGTAATTTTTTTAACTTAAAGGTATCAGCTAGAAATTTCTCCAGTTAATGTCTTACAATAAGGCAATTGTCTTTTGTATTACAAGTTTTCTGAAATAGCATGTTTAAATATGCAAATTAGCCATTATCTCATTAAATAAGAAGGAAGAGTACTGAGGGGACGCTGGCGTGTTTTTCGCCGCTCTTCATGCCAACGCTTACTTCTCGTGTCTACCACTCCCTGCCAACAATCTATTTAATTCCCATACACAGGAGAAATATTGTTCTCCTCTGGTTTTGTGTTTCTGCCATCTCCGTTGCTCAGCCGACTATGTTTGGCTGCTGTTTAGCTCTTAGCCTCTGCCATCCTGCTATTAGCAATACGAGCTCACCATCACGCTCTGCTATCAGTGTAGTCCCCGTTCCGGAATTCTCCTACTGGACTCCTCTCTGCCAAACTCCCAGGACTATCCACGAACCCTCCCTCAGTCCGGCCACTCCAACTGGGCTGTTTTCCATCACCGCTGCCGAGGTTCGAGGTCCGGTTTCTGCCGGGCTAATGGTGCTAGCTGCTAGCTGGCTCGCCGCTCTTCTCGTGATGCTGCTCCAATACTCCTCGCTGGAACTTCGTAACTTTTTGTACCATCACTATTCCCGACTGCCTTGCCGTCATCAAATCCCTTGGGCTTCTGCGTCGTCCCCGCTACATACACCGGGCATCCAGATGCAAGTTTTTCTACTCCGAAACTCCTATCCCCGCAGTTGTTTCTGACAGACGGTCTGTCGCACGCCGATGTCGTCATCACAACAAACAACGTCATCTGACCAAACCTCCCGTTCGCTCTATCTACCTGAGGTCCCTGGCCTGTGCTGACAATGTGCTGGTTTCTCCCTCCCTGTTCCCCCCAGCAGAGCTGAACAACTATGTGACATTTATGCTGCAGAATACCCGCTCCCTCAACAACAAAGCACTACTCATCCACGACATTATCACTGACAGAAGCATTGACATCCTATGCTTAACAGAGACATGGCAAAATCAGCAGGACTTTGTGACACTCAATCAAGCTACACCCCCAGGCTATTTGTACATCCAGAAGCCCCGCTCCCTGGGTCGTGGCGGTGGATTGGCTGTTATCCACCGAGCTGGCATCCTGGTTAAAGAACTCCCAGTACCTACTACCACCTCATTTGAGTGTGTTGTCTTCAAACTGGCTGGGTCTGCTCCGCTCCAGGTTGCCCTCATTTACCGCCCACCTAAAGCTTCCACTACCTTCCTGTCTGAGCTGTCTGAGTTACTCACCTCTCTCTGCTCCATGTCTCCATCAACTCTTCTGCTCGGTGATTTTAACATCCATGTGGACTCGAGTAACTGCACATTCGCTGCTGAATTCCTCTCACTTTTGGACTGCTTCAGCATCAAGCAACATGTCCAGGGCCCCACCCACATCAAAGGCCACACGCTGGATCTGGTGTGCTCTACCGGCTCTCCGCCTCCTGACCTACAGCGCCTCGACCTGGCTGTATCTGACCATCACACCATCCTCTTCACTGTTCCGGTCTCGCTGCCCAGGCAGCATCCTAAACGCACCATTATGTTTAGGAACATTAGACTGTGAGTGCACCGGCCCTATCCGACCTGATAGCTACCCACATGGCCTCGGGTCCCTCCGACTCCACCGTGGACGGCCTGGTAGCCCACTACAACACCGTCCTATCCCTCAGTCTCAACTCTCTCGCCCCCATTAAAACCCGGACTGTTTCCTTCACCCGCCCTGCCCCCTGGTTCACCGCTGAACTCCGCCGTTTGAAGGCCTCTGGCCGCCAGCTGGAGAGGCTCTCCAAAAAAACTGGCCTCACGGTCCACCTCCTGGCCTTTCGTGAGCATATCAAAATGTATAAGGAAGCTCTCTCCCATGCCAAGACTCACTACTACTCCCGTCTCATTGGTGCTCAGCAAAGCAACCCCAGAAGACTGTTCTCCACCATCAACCGCCTATTACGGCCCCCTGATGCCCCCCAGCCCTCAGGGGCTCCCGATCTATGCTCCAAATTCCTCGACTTCTTCCAGGCGAAAGTCGAGGCCATCCATCAGCAGCTCCTGGTGACTGGCCCTTCCCCCCTACCTGCACCTCAGCCACCTGGTAACGCACCCCAAGCGCCGCGCCTCTCCCACTCCAACCTCTCCTCCTTCTCCCCTGTGGATGCTCTCCAAGTGGCCAAACTGGTCAGCTCGTCAAGACCTCCACCTGCTCCCTGGACCCCATGCCCACAGCCCTGGTCAAGGACTGCCTACCCACCCTCTGTCCCTACATGGTGGTCATCATCAACGCTTCTCTGGCTTCTGGTATAGTCCCCACCAGCTTCAAACTGGCCTCAGTCACCCCCATACTCAAAAAACCTGGCCTGGACCCCGATGACCTCCAGAACCACCGGCCGATCTCCAACCTTCCCTTCCTCAGCAAAACTCTGGAAAGAGTGGTCGCCGGCCAACTCCATCTGTACATGTCCAACCATGAGCTCTATGAGCCCTTCCAATCCGGCTTCAGACAGCAACACAGCACTGAGACCGCCCTCATCAAGATCACCAACGATCTCCTCATTGCTGCTGACTCTGGCAGCCTCAGCATCCTCATCCTCCTGGACCTCTCTGCAGCATTTGACACCATCTCTCACAACATCCTCCTCACCCGCCTCTCAGACCTCCTGGGTGTCACTGGCACAGCGCTGTCCTGGTTGACTTCCTACCTTCACAACAGGAAACAGTTTGTCTCCATCAGTGGCTCAAACTCACCCCCGGCCCCAGTCCACCACGGTGTACCCCAGGGCTCTGTGCTTGGCCCCCTCCTGTTCACCATTTACATGCTCCCCCTCGGTCAGATAATCCGACATCATGGACTCAATTTCCACTGCTACGCTGATGATACCCAATTGTATCTCAGCACCACTCCATCCTCCCAGCTCCCCCCTCAGTCTCTCATCAACTGCCTGCATGACATCAAAACATGGATGTCTTCCAACTATCTCAAACTGAACAGCAGGAAAACAGAGCTCATGGTTGTGGCACCCAAGGCCCTGCTCCAGAAGGTTGGTGACTTCGTCCTTGAGGTTGACGGCTGCTCCATCTCCCCATCTCCTGAAGCCCGCAACCTGGGTGTCATCCTTGATTCCACCCTTTCCTTCCATTCCCACGTCAAGTCTGTGACCAAGTCGGCATTTTTCCACCTGAAGAACATTGCCAGACTCCGACCGTCACTCTCGGAGTCCGTTGCCGAAACCCTGGTGCATGCGTTTGTCACCACACGCTTGGACTACTGCAATGGTGTCCTGTTCGGGGTTCCCAACAAAACCCTGGACAGGCTCCAGTATGTCCAAAACTGTGCTGCTAGGGTCCTCACACACACAAAGCCGTGGCAGCACATCACTCCCACCCTCATCCACCTACACTGGTTGCCGGTCAAGTCCCGCATCACCTACAAAATCCTCCTCCTTACCTACAAGTCCCTCCATGCCCTTGCCCCCCAGTACCTATCGGACATCCTTCACCCACATGCCCCACCCCGGAACCTGCGGTCCTCAGACTCCGGCCTGCTTACCACCCCCCGCACCAAACTGCGAACCTTCGGGGACAGAGCCTTCAGCGTGGCAGCCCCCACCCTCTGGAACGCTCTCCCTGCGGAGATTCGCAACATCCCCACACTCGATGCCTTCAAAGGGGCCCTCAAGACCCATCTGTTTGCCAAGGCTTTCGGCCCCTAAATCGATCTGTTGTTTTGTCTGTCTGACTTTTGTTTTGTTATGTTTGTTTTGTTTTTGTTTTTTGCCTATTACTTGTAAAGCGACCTTGGGTCCCTTGAAAGGCGCTATATAAATCCAAGTTATTATTATTATTATTATTATTAAATATGCACATATTTTAACACATTTCAGGAATCGAAATCTGAACTTTGGATAAAGCCAGGTTCCAAATTCTTGTTTCATTTTGTAGTCATATTAGTATCTAAGGCTTTTACAGAAGGGATATTGGATATCTCTTTTTATCACTCAATAAATCAGAAAATACTGTCAACAGCCCTAAAATATCCATTTTCGCCATGTTTTTAGGTATACAATGTTGTATAATTCAGGCTATGAATTATATATGAACAAACCCTTCTGTAAAAGCCTTCATAATATTGATAGGAATATAACTGGAAGGTTTGGTGTCTCTACGTGCTTCTGAAGTTGAAATTTCGAACTCAGAGTAGGAGAAAAAACTCATTTTGACTCATCTGAGTCTGACCCTTGTCAATTAACTACAGGGGTCCCTCAGGGCTCTGTTCTTGGTCCCCTCCTTTTCTCTCTGTACACAAACTCGCTCGGCTCGGTCATTAGCCCGCATGGTTTTTCTTACCACTGCTATGCTGACGACACCCAATTGATTCTGTCCTTTCCCCGCTCAGAGACCCAGGTCGTCGCACGCATCTCTGCTTGTCTAGCTGACATCTCTCAGTGGATGTCTGCTCATCACCTCAAGCTCAACCTTGACAAGACTGAACTGCTTTTCCTTCCGGGAAAAGATTGTCCTACTCTTGACCTGACGATCAACATCGGCACCTCTGTTGTTTCCCCGACTCTGACCGCAAGGAATCTGGGTGTGACCCTGGATAACAACCTCTCCTTCACTGCAAACATCGCTGCTACAAACTCGTTGCTGCAGATATACGCTATACAACATAAGGAAGATTCGTCCCCAGCTGACCCAGAAAGCCACCCAGGTTCTGGTCCAGGCTCTCGTCATCTCACGCCTAGACTACTGCAACTCCCTCCTGGCTGGTCTACCTGCATGTGCCATCCGACCTCTGCAGCTCATCCAGAATGCAGCGGCTCGTCTGGTCTTCAACCTTCCAAAATTTTCCCACACCACTCCGCTCCTCCGCTCCCTTCACTGGCTCCCGGTAACTGCTAGAATCCACTTCAAGACACTAGTACTTGCATACCTTGCTGCGAATGGATCTGGCCCTTCCTACATCCAGGACATGGTTAAACTGTACACCCCAGTGCGTGCACTCCGCTCGGCATCAGCCAAACGACTCGCTGCACCCTCGCTGCGAGGTGGACCCAAGTTCCCATCAGCAAAAACACGTGGGTTTGCTATCCTGGCTCCAAGATGGTGGAATGAGCTCCCCATTGACATCAGGACGGCAGAAAGCCTGCATATCTTCCGGCGCAGACTGAAAACTCATCTCTTTAGATTCCACTTCGAGCGATAGAATTACTATCAAAGCACTTATATACTAACATAGGACTGGCTTATCTATAGCCAGCTGACAAAGCATTTATATACTAACATAGGACTGGCCTATCTATAGCCAGCTGAATAGCACTTGAAACGTGTGGCTCTATGATACCTGTTGTACTTATATGATTCTGTTTTTCTTCTGGGCTGTGTCTTCCTGGTCGTATGTACTTATTGTAAGTCGCTTTGGACAAAAGCGTCTGCTAAATGCAATGTAATGTAATGTAATGTAATTTTGAGAAAACGACCTTTAAAGATTGCAGTGAGGCGCTAGCTAAACCCTCCTGTTCTTTGGATGATAGCTTGCGCATCGACGCACTCCGTGAAGGTGTTTCATGTTCGGGGTCATTTGTTTTTTGTATAACCTTGCTTCGTGCAAGAGACAATTGTTGTCGTCTTCTCTGTGAACGTTTTTTTCGCCGTTCTTTTGCGATTTTGAGATTTCAATTTCTAGCGGAAAGCTAAACAGGAAGTGTTTTAGCACACCACGTGACGCATCTGAACGAATCACGTTGTCAGAAATTGACACCAGCCAATGAGATTTCGTTTCTTGGTTTAAGACCCCTTTGTGCTTTCACGATTGGTTGCTGATACAAAGGAAATGACCATATTTGGATCCGATGAGATTGTGCAGGAGAGACGGAGCTTTCCAACGATACCTCTGTTGACATGGTGCACACAGCGGTCGCGGTACTTATGTTACGTTAGAAAGCTAACTTTTGGTGAATTTAGGAGAAATCTACAGACGCAAATAGACAAACTATAGTAAAATAAACACTTAAATGTGTATTTTGTACGTTTTCCTTCCAAAAGCCTGAAAGAAAACATGTTATGGAATCAAAATAGCACAAAATCTCAAAATTGACCAGTACTTGAAAAACGATGTTTTTGCCTGCCGTGTCTCGCCTTAATTGGAGAAAGTTCTGACACATCCAGTCATTGATTTGTTCAATGCACTTACTCAGTGTTTGAATTGGAGCATAGTCTCCTGGTGAAACTGTTATGTAAATTTGTGTGTCATCTGCATAGCTATGGTAACTTATTTTGTTGTTTTTCATTATCTGAGCCAGTGGTAGCATGTAGATGTTAAAGAGAAGCGGCCCCAGGATGGAGCCTTGAGGAACCCCACATGTCATATTTGTCAACTCAGATGTGTATTTACCAATAGAAACAAAGTTGTTTCTGTCCTTTAAGTAGGATTCAAACCAATTTAGGACGGTTTCCGAAAGTCCCACCCAGTTTTCCAGTCGGTCTAGTAATATGCTGTGGTCAACAGTGTCAAATGCAGCACTGAGATCTAATAATACTAACACTGAAGTTCTGCCACTGTCTGTGTTTAAGTGGATGTCATTAAAGACCTTTACAAGAGCAGTCTCAGTACTGTGGTTTGGACGAAAGCCTGACTGGAACACATCGAAACAGTCATTTAAATGCAAAACATTACTCAGCTGTTGAAAAACAACTTTTTCAATGATTTTACCTAGAAATGGCAGGTTTGATATGGGCCTGTAATTGTTCATTACTGAAGCATCTAGATTATTCTTTTTTAAGAGCGGTTTAATGACTGCAGTTTTCAGGGCCTGTGGAAAAATACCTGAGTGAAGAGATTTGTTTACTATATGAAGTAGATCTGAGGCCATGCAAGGCAAAACATCTTTAAAAAATCCCGTTGGAATAATATCAAGGCAGCAGGAGGAGGATTTCAGAAGTTGAATAATGTCCTCTAGGTTTTTATCATTAATCTGATGGAATTGTGTCATGGTGTTTGAATTGATGTTAAGTGGACACAGAGACAACACATTTGCTGTTCCTGATGCAGAGGCACTGACTGCTTGTCTTATTTTCTGAATTTTGTCAGTGAAAAAGGAGGCAAAATTATTGCACGCCCTGGTGGATAGAAATTCAGAGGCTACTGACACTGGGGGGTTAGTTAGTCTGTCGACGGTAGCAAACAAGGCACGTGCATTGTTTTTGTTTTTGGTAATGATGTCAGAGAAGAACGATTGTCGTGCGTTTTTCAATTCCAAATTATAAAGGCCAAGTCTCTCTTTATAGATTTCAAAGTGAACCTGGAGATTTGTTTTTCGCCACCTGCGTTCAGCTTTTCGACACTCTCTTTTTTCTGCTCTCACGGTCATGGCTTTTCTCCATGGAGATATTTTCTTGCCAGTCACTTCTTTTACCTTAGTTGGAGCAATGGCATCTATAATATTTTAAATTTTTGAATTAAAATGATCTACTAGCTCATTTACTGAGATGTTAGCAGGGGCAAGTGTGGAAGAAAAATTCTGAGTAAACATTTCCCTAGTGTTTTCAGTTAAATATCGCTTTGTGGTTACCTCTTTTTGAACATTTTTGTGAACAGAAATAGAGCTCTCAAAGAAAACACAGGAATGATCAGAGAGCGCAACATCAGTCACCACAACCTTAGAGATATTCAGACCCTTTGAGATAATTAAGTCCAGAGTGTGCCCCTTATTGTGCGTGGGCTCCGTCACATGCTGAGTCAGTCCATGGCTATCAAGAACACAAAACAGTTCTTTAGCCCCTCTGTCCTGAGGGTTGTCAACATGGATGTTAAAATCACCAACAATGACTAAACGGTCAAAGTCAATACACACTATAGACAGCAGTTCAGTAAAGTCATCATAAAAGCTTGTACAGTATTTGGGTGGTCTATAGATATTTAGGAACAGAGCTCGAGAGGAGCATTTCAGCTGAAGGGCCACATATTCAAAAGAAGCAAAGTTCCCATAAGATGTCTTCCTGCATTGAAGGGAATCATTGAACAGAATAGCAACTCCACCCCCTTTCTTATGCATTCTTTCCTGACTCATAAAAACCAAAGTTGGGGGGGGTTGATTCGATAAGAACAGCTGCACTATTATTTTGTTCAATCCAAGTTTCTGTTAAAAACATAAAATCGAGATTGTGCTCAGTGATAAAATCATTGATTAAAAATGTTTTTCCCGCCAAAGACCTGACATTTAATAAAGCTAGTTTAAGTTTGTTAAACACACTATCAGTCATGTTTTTTGTAACAAGCTGTCGCTGACATGGAATCACTGCTAAATTAGATGAACTCACACAAACGTTTGAGCGCTTCCTGTATCTACGATGATTCACCGCTCTTAATCTATTACCTATCAACACAGATATCGGCAAAGCTACAGGCAGGCAGGGCCCTGGCATGTCCTGGAAAGAGTTGAGAGTGCCATATGCCCTTGAGCCTGGACCCAGCACACATCAGTAAGTATTTTGTACACACACATCCTTATCAGGCTTCGGAGACTGCAGATGCTTTCTTGAAGGGAGGGGAGGTGGTTGACGTAGGCACGGTGATGGAGACGGAGGAGATGGTGTAGGGGTAGAAGACATGCTGCCAGGGGGGGGAGGTGGTTGACGTAGGCTCGGTGATGAAGACGGGGGGGGGAGATGGTGCCCGTCTTTTTGGTGGGCGTCGTTGAGGAGCGGGGGTAAAGGAAATGCTGCCAGCCCTGCGTATCGCCTTAGTTTGGTCTTTGAACTCCAGGAAAGAATCGGTGCCAACCCTCTGTATCGCCTTCATGTGTTCAAAGGCGTTGTCAGGGAGGGGGGGTGACGGGCAGCGGAGAGTCCTCCATGTGTGTCATAGGTCTCCCATAATCAGAACATTCCTCAGGCGGGTGCAGTGATAATTCTTCAGGGTTTTCTGCACGATGTGTTGTGTCTTTCTCCTGTTTTGATTCCTCTTGCCGCTTGTCCTTGGCAGAGGGAACAGATTGATGACGCAGGCAGTTGAAAATGTTAGAGATAAACAATTTCACTCCTGACTTGTTCAGGCAAACTCCATTTGCCTTGAAAAGATGTCTGCGATCCCAGAAAAAGTTAAAATTGTCAATAAAATGGACAGAATGGTCAGTACAGGCATTGGAAAGCCAGGTGTTCAGTGCAAACAATCTGCTGAATCTCTCCACTCCTCTTCTGACTGGCGGTAGAGGGCCACTGATGAACACCTCTGCATTTAGAGAGCTGACAGTTTGCAACAAACATTTAAAGTCTTCTTTCAGCACTTCTGACTGTTGTTTCACAACATCATTTGTTCCAATGTGTAGTACCACATTCTTCACAGTTGGATGTTTAGCCCCAATATGCAGGATCTTCTCAGCCAAGTCAGAGACCACATCCTTGGGAAAACAGAGTACTTTGGTGTTGTTCTTATTACACAGACCTTTTACATCTCTTACAGCAGAGTCACCCACAATCAGAGTTTCAGGCTCAGTCGTTAGCTTTCCCTCTAGCCTTTTACTTTTGTTCCTTACCCTGCTGTGTGAAGAGGACAGGTTATCCAGGTCATCAGAAAGAGATCTCCGGTTCTCGGTCAGCGGAGCGTATCTGTTCTGGATTGGCACACCTGGTGGTTTAGGAGGATTGTTTGTAATTCTCCCTTTAGCAGATGTCCACTGCTGTTTAGGGGTTGAAGAGGCGCTCTTCCTGGGTGATAACAATGCAGGCCAGCCGGTCGCATCACAGATTTCGGAGCGCTGGGCTCTGCCTGTTATCCGTCCTCCCAAATCCCATGGAAATTATTTACTCTTCGGCTTTGCACCCAGAGAGTTCCAGGGAGGACTACCACTTGTAGATTTATTACCCAGTACACAGGCCCCCTGTTCCTTGGAATCCTTGTAGCTGCTAACTAGCTGTGAGTTAGCATACCCTTCTCCATTATTTTGCAACACTGGTAAAGTGGTGTCATTCCCATGACATAGTCCATTCACTTCCACGTTAACTTCCAACCGTTGCATTTTCATTTCCAACACAGCCATCTTCTGTATAAGTTTGTGGAAGTCATCTGTAGAGAACGGAGGCATTTTGCTACCAACTAGCATGCAGTAGCCTACCAGGCTTTAGCTGTTGCTAGGCCACGCTACTGTAAGACTGAGGTCGTCGTAAAAATTTTGAAATATGGCTGAAACCCTCCGTCTATTTACGAAGATGAACTGTCCCAGTGATAAGTTAATGTCCAGGAGCTGCTGCTCGAAGTTTTCAGAGAATAAGAATAGGAAAATCAGCATAAAAAGTAAGCAGAGGCAGGAGCAAGCAGAAAAGCGTCTGCACTGTAAGAAAGATAAGAGAGTGGTAGATTAGTAAACCTGGTGTGTATACTCTTCAGACTTCACGTCGGGATCTTCGGGGCAGTTGAATGTTTTGCACCCTCTATTCAAAAAAGAGAAGGGAGCGAAAAATACAAACAACAAATTGTGTCAGGTGCGCGTGACCTGCTCCGCTGCGCGTGCATCATTTCCAGTGCTTCCACAGCAGTGACACACATCTGTGGATAATCATTTATACGGAAATGGTTGGAGCAACCATCACTAAACGCCAGCAACACTGCATCTACTGCACACAGTAGCAACGGGTCAGATGGGGACATCACGTTACACTCCGTTGTGGACACTAGCTTAAGTTACTTCCGCCTGACTCGCCGCCCTCCGCCCCGGAGCAGCAGTCTTTGCGGCCCACAGGTGCCAGGATACCACGGCAAAACAGAGCCTGCCCAGGTATATCTAAACAAGTACAGTGGGGTTAGGCGGTCATTTCGTGGTATAAAAATAGACAATGGAATATTCATGTGAAAATAGTGCCATATTCTGCCATGCGTGTAGTAATGTTGGGTCAAAAATAATGCATACAATATCACAGATGCCTTCACCACGAATGGCTACAAAAAGATCTCATATCCCAAGCTTAACAAGCTTATGTTGCAGCTGAAATGTTCTCCAGGTCACAAAGTCAACCTCACATGATGATGTGATACCAGTTTTCAAGCACAGTAAATATCCTCTTCCCAGAGTATATGATGGGACCAAGGTGATGATTTAGTACATGGTTTTAATAATACTTTTGCTTTTCAATGTTTGCAATTTCAAACCATGAGCTGGTTCAAATACTATTTGCCTTGATTTACAATATGTTCTCATTTGTTTTATCAGTACAGCTTTGAAGCTTTTGTGCTTTTCTTTGCCATAGTCCACTTTGGACTCTATGAAATATTTCAGGATTGCACTTTTAACTCACTTGAAATGTTCTCACTTGCTTGGTTTCAAAACATTACAACGGCCATAATCTGTTCATTGGGGACCATCAATGCTATTTTTCATTGCTGTTGCCGGCCACTATTGCTCATGTAAACCTGCTACTGCTGCGCCCCCTGTAATCTCAGAGGCACCCCGAGTCATTTTGTTCTGGAACCGGGCCTGTACACGGCCATATACTAAACAAACTACAGAGCCCATTCTGTGTCCTGTTATTGTTTACATTACACAATATTACATTTTGGAAGTAACTTGCCCAACACTGTGTAGCACCCTCTGTTGTTAAAAATTGTCAATATGAAGTCAGATTGAAAAAAATCACCAAAGAAATTCCCATTTATACCTATATCCGCCAGCGGGTGATATTTACCTCATAGAAAATGGTAAACATGACGTGTTGCTATAGCAACGCCTTTTGTCTACTGCAGTTTCTTATAGATAGAGAGAGAGAGAGAGAGAGAGAGAGAGAGAGGAGAGAGAGAGAGAGAGAGAGAGAGAGAGAGAGAGAGAGAGAGAGAGAGAGAGAGAGAGAGAGAGAGAGAGAGAGAGAGAGAGAGAGAGAGAGAGAGATAGCTAGATAGCTATAGATAGATACAGAGATTTGTACCTAAACAAAACACAAGTCTAACACCAAGTGTTTAAATCAGCACTGGTAGCGATATTTTATACCTCATGCTATTTGCACAAACTATATCATATGAAAAGCGATCAAAACTCACTGTTCTACATGATAAATAAAAGAACATTGTACCTTGAAAATCAATAGCGGGTACATTTTACCCGTTGGCGGTTTTAGGTATACAGCGACCTCTGGCGGTTCTAGTGTTAAAGAATAACACACACAAAAACGCATTTAAACCCCTCTCACTTTATCCATAATTTAAACAAACTTAAACCCAACACACATTTGCGCATAAACCAGTACACTTAGCTAACAAACACATACACTTTGGATGTCTCATGGCGGCCACATGAGATGAAATACAATTGCTTCTCATTGAAACAATTTTCCTAACAGTCTTCAGCCTCAGGTTCAGCATTGTGCTTCTTTAATCATTTCGGTTTTCTTTTACTTTTCTAAGCAAACCAAATAATACAATTGAGACTTGTGAATAAATGCCTTGAATGACTGTTATCAGCCAAATGTGTTGCTTCACTGTCGGAACTGAAGTCCACATTTTCAGTGGTGTTCTGAATGACTTTACTGCAGCATGTGAAGTACTCTGAACGTTTTCTGGTCTGGTTTCTGTATCAGCAGACTGTTGACTTTCTCTGAATGAGAGAAGTCAAACCAAGGGGATCACCTCCCTCCCACAGTGTGCAAAACTGCAGCTTGGTGTTAGATCACTTTTATTCTCGCTCCCATTGTGCTGAAAGTTAACTCTTTACCAGACATAAAACACACGATCCACTGCTGAGACTTCACAGGATTTATTCAACCTGGTTTACAAGGTGAGTCCTTTTTTCTTTTAGTTACTAAGTGTTTGGGAAACTGACACTGAACACTTGAGGGTAGCTGTGGCTGTGAGGAAGTGTTCCAATAGGAAGGTTTTTGGTGAAATCCCCAGCCCCTGCAGTTAACAGGTCGATGTATCCTTGGGCGAGATACCTAACCCCAAGCTGCTCCTGCAGGCTAATGGTGTGTGTGTGTGTGTGTGTGTGTGTGTGTGTGTGTGTGTGTATGTGTTTGTGTGTTTGTGAGTGTGTGAATATGGCAGTGTCTGCCTACGTGAATGTGTGAATGCTGATCACTGACAAGTGATGCGAAATAAAATCAGAAACATTTGTCGCCTCACCATTACCTGAGTACAATTATGATCCCAGAAAGGTAAACAGTATGATACGATAATAATATATGATAATATAATTGTCAGATCATGCGTGAAATTGTTCTTGCATCACCGCAGCTCCATTTGCAACATCAACAAGAACACACATTTAACGAAACATCACAATCACTGAGAGAAACATGCTCAAGACCCGTCTAACGCAGTGTTTCCCAACCGGGGGTACGCGAGGGAACTGTAGGGGGTACGTGGAATTCCAAGGTGACAAGTAAAAAAAAAAAAAATCCCGTCAAAAATGATAGTGCGCGATTTGTTTCCCTAGGGAGACAATAGTCTGTGGCACAACCACGCCAAAATCCCACAATTAAATCAGCTGCTTTCCTGCAGCCAGAAAAATACTGGTAGGTCTGCGCTATGGATAAATGGCTGAAACGTCCGCTTGCTCTGGGTTCAGGCCAGGGTTCAGAGGAGCCCGCCAAGAAACGTAAGAAAGAGGCCAAACTGAAACCAAGGCAGTACAGTGAAACATATATATTATTTGGATTCATTTATACTTCTGCGGACCCACCGCAGCCTCAGTGCTTCTTTTGCGGTGAAGTCCTGGCTAATAGTGCGATGAAGCCAGCGCATTTACAGAGACACCAGAGCACCAAACACTCGGGAAGTGTCGATAAAAGTGTTGGCCGAAATGATGATAGACAAGAAAGCAGCCGAAGCACTCAAGAAAGTTCCCCTGTCGAATAACACCACATCCCGTCGGATCAATGATATGTCTGTTAATATAATTAGACAAGTGGTGAACAAAATAAAACTAGCCGGTCAGTTCGCTTTGCAGCTGGATGAAATGACAGATGTGAGTGGAAAAGCGCAGCTCCTGTCCTTCGTGCGTTACAAAGATGCGTCGGACATAAACGAGCATATTTTATTTTGCAAAACGCTGCCAGGAAAGACAACTGGGGACGAATTGTTCCAGGTTATCGACAGCTTCTTCAGAGAACATGATCTGCAGTGGAAAACCTGCAAAGTGTTCAACTCTACTCAGTAACTCCACTGTCAGTGTGTTTCAACCACCCAACACTGTAGTGGTGTGAGATGTAATGGTCATGGTGGCCTGTAGGGGGCGCTAGCAGAGCTTCAGAGCGGTTTCAACAGAACAGGAGCAGAGATCCAAACATCAGGCTGTTTTAAGGACACTTCAGGAGAATGCTCCTCTAATGTGGACACTAACTTGTTATAGAGCATCACTGCGGTGCATAGTGTGTGATAGACTGGCCTGTAGTCTGACTGACTGTTGATGTGAGGTATGTTTATTGGTAAACTCCACACATGATGGAGAGTAAAGTCACTTTGTGTGCATCTCTGCTCACACTGTTTGTCTCCGACTGAACGTGCTGTCTTGCTCTGGTATTTATGTGCAGTTGTGTCTTTGTGCTGCCCTTTGAGCACACCAAGACACAGTGCCACTGCACCCCCCCGCCCGCTGCAGTATAGTACAGTAGAAGGGAGACAGAAGGAGATGTGAGGCGATAGCCCCCTTTTTTAAGGCAGAAAAAGACCCCAATTGTGTCTGAGCGCCCTCCTCTCCCTCGCCTCGCATGCATGTGGAAGAGCAAAGAAAAGAGAGAAAGAGATTTAGAGAAAGGGAGAGGGAGAGAGGGAAGGCTGGTTCGCTGTGCAGCTGCTCCTGCCGAGGCCTTTGGATTACATCAGAGTGGCCGAGAAGAAAAGAACGAGAGGAGAGAGGGAGAGAGGAGCGGGGGGGGGGGGGGGGGGGGCACAGGAGGGTGTGAGGCACACTCCACAAATCAGACCTCTCTTTTTCATGCTCCCTTTCTCTCTGAATCTCTCTATCAAGGGTTGTAGTGGAGCGGCCCTCCACAGAGCTATCATTGTTATCAGACTGAAGAGGATGCACACACACACACACACACACACACACACACACACACACACACACACACACACACTTTATTTCCTTTTTAATTTAGAAGTGTTTAGAAGTGCTTTAATTAAAGCAAACACTGAAATGTTCACATTCTATATACTTTGAATGTTTTTCAAATAAAAACGTAACATCTCCATCCTGCTGCTTTGACAGCGCCCTCATGCTCCTCTGTGAAGGCTTCCACTAGAGGGGGGACCTGCCAGGACTCCATTCAACCCAAAGACCATTTATATCCTGGAATATAACACTTGTGAAGGCAGCATTTCTATACATGTTCTGAGTGACTGCACTTAAAGACGAGGTTGTTATGGACAGGGGCAAGATGCCGTGATTTGTTTAAATGAGGATATGGCCCCCTCTGATCATGCCTCCTCCAAGACTTTTGTGTTGGGTAGAGATGGAAAACAGAGACCCTCACGCCTGGTCTGTGTGGAGGGTACATGCTTGTTGGATTGTTGGTTGGGAATGAAAATAATGTCAGCCTTCCCAAGTACAACTTCATAGAAATGTGGGGTGGAACAGGACACTGTCAACTTGTAGTTTAAGAGCTTTTCCCTTTGCTCCGTAGTTTCAAAGCAGTGCAGTGTATTTATACCTGCGTGTACATAACAGAGTGGAACAATGAATTCCCCCTAAGGGGATCAATAAAGGTTCATCTTCTTCTAGTCTTTAAATATGTGTTACACACTCAGGCACAAAAAGGACTTCCAGGTGTGCAGGAGTTTGAAATAAATTCTTTTTACACCAACACAAGCTCATCACTGCAACATGGCTGCATATTGTCACGGTTTAATAAGTGATTACTCAGCATTAACATTTGTTTACATTCTCGAACTTACATTAAACATAACATATTATAAAGTGTACTTTAACCCACCAACTGACATTATTCAGCACACATACACACCTTGCTTTCTAGCTACAGGTGGTTACACTACAGGAATTAGTTCATATTATTGTATGCAATACTGCTGGCTGGTACACTTTCACATACATTACACAACCTTTCATCACTTTAGCTCACCTGAAATATACAAAGCACATCTCTGCATCGTAGCTGCATTCTCTCGGCATGGTCCAATAAATGATGTATTTACTTCTTCTGCATTTCACCTAAAGGACCACGTCCCTCTGTGCCTGTGTGAGCTTTACTCCTTGCAACTATAACTTCACTACTAAATATTAAAGTTGCCATACAACAACATAGAAAGTGCTTTTGCAATATTATACAGTTTCATGTCCATTACCAGGTCCAAAATGACTGTGGGTCCCACATATGGAAGTACAGCAACAAGCTTCAGACAAAGTGTCCAGTCATTTAACAGCATTTTAAACCTGTTGGGAAAATCCTGGATGTCCTCTTCCAACATGAGAGTAGCATGCTAATAAAGGTATCCCAACTGTAGCTGTGAACATGACAGGATGTGTGATTACCTAGAAGAGCATCAGGACTGTTTGAGGCATATGATAGCTATGTGATTAACATGATGATTCAGCCTCTATGGAGATAGACATCAAGCATGCTCATTTCTGACGTGGAGCTAATCTGAAGTAAACATTGAATACTGCTTTCTATTCCTCCATCTTGTGACTGTGAAACTCCCTCTCTTGCATATCAGCATGTGAAGGACACTGTTCAGGAACTAGTTGATGCTCTGTATGTGATGACTACTTCCATTCTGGAGAGGATCACAGATACATGGATCCTGAGGTTCAAGCTCAAGCCGGGGACCAGTGATATTTTTCTAACAAAACCCATATTAACTTTTCATTGGTTTGTGACTGCAAAGACACAGAAACACAGGGAGTGGTTGTGGAGATGCAGCAGGAGGAGGTATTTTACTACTGCCTTCGGAACAGCTACAATGATGCCTTAAGAGAATATCAGATGACACATCATACGGACACTGATAGTTATCACGATTCATCTTTGTGCTCCTGTTCTACGGGTTGTAGGTTGGACCATTTTCTCGGGGGCTCTGGTGGTGGTGCTGCTGGTCCTCCCCGTGTATAGGCGGGTCCTGTGGCATGTATTATGCTTGTCATCCTTGGTCAGATACGGTTCAAGAAGCCTTTGTTGATTTATTTTTAACATTTTCTGACTTGGTATGCTACGCTACCAGCAGTCAAGAGACAACAGGGTTTGGTGTTGGATTCCCTCCTTATCTACTATTCATTCAAACTCACTGGGGTTCATGGTGGACCTGGAGCTAGCCTGATGGCTTCCACAGGATTGTAGCTGACATCCTCGTGGATTCATCTTCTTATTACAGACACATGCATTTCCTAACATCCGGTCTATATGCTGTAAAATGTATTATCTTTTCAATTTACACACGGCATCTATTGCACGTCTGTCCGTCCTGGGAGAGGGATGCCTCCTCTGTTGCTCTCCCTGAGGTTTCTCCCATTTTTTCCCCTTAAACTGTGGGTTTTCTCTGGAAGTTTTTCCTTGTACGATGTGAGGGTCTAAGGATAGAGGGTCTAAGGACAGAGGGTGTCGTTTTTCTCATACTGATATTCTGAACAATCTGTGCTGTTGTATTTGCTGTAAAGTGTCTCTACTGTAGGCTATTTTTATTATATGTACAGCACTTTGGCTCCACCAAAACTCGTTTATAAATGTGCTATATAAATAAAACTTGATTTGATATGTCAGCCATGCACTGAAAAACTGAAACGTTGACTTTAATAAATGTATTATGTCAACAGATTTCACATAACTGTATTAGGTTAATTAAAGCCAACGTTTCAGTTTTTAAGTGTGTGTCTCTGATGGCCATCATCAGCTGCAGGAGCCACTCTGGGCGCCATCGATGAGCAGAGCATGTGTCATCCACCAGCTGTGTGTGTTTCATCCACACATACCCCAAAACATGTTCTTGGCATATCTGTTAATGTGACAAAATTTCCTCACATAATGTATAAATAAAATGTCATTTTGAGCCCTTTAATTCACACATTCAGGAGCAGTGGCGTTTTCTCCTGGAGCCAGGCTTCCCCTGTTTTTTCGGATTGTAGTTATAATTTTAATAAATAAATAAAAACACTTCGTTTAGTTTCGGAAATTCTTTGCTGTGTGTTGCTGCCGGCCCGTCTCTCCCCCCCTCTCATTGAGTATTTGAGCGCCCCTCTAGATGTTATGGTGAAACATTAGATTGCACTCTCTGTTGCGAGAGGAGGACGGCCAAAATTGGCTTCCCTTGGTGAACAAAAATGGAGGGATTGACCAATCAGACAAGGCTCACGTCATGCCCCTGCCAACCTGTGATTAGTCAGGGCCATGTCAAGGGAAGCCAGAAGCGGCTGGCTTCCCTTGCCTCACAATCCAATCAAATCGCATCAACTTAGTGTTGCAGTGACGAGTCCTAAAACCCGGAAGTAAGCTGCGCTCGATTTCCCTCGACAGAAAGCAATGGAATTTCTCCATAGGATTTTAGAAAATAGCTCGAAATAAGGTCAGTGGAAAACGAACCTGTTAGATAAATGCACGTTTTGTTCAGTCGGATAATATCCACATGTCTACCCTACTTTTATAATTTTCGAATCATAAATCTAATCGATAGAAGATAGATAGCGTCACTGCACCACTCTCACCGCCGTTAGAAAGTAGCAAGCAACTGAAGCAAGTGCAATTATACTATGGAGGGTGGCGATTTGGAGTATTTAATCAAAAATAATTGTACTAAACTTCCGCTACAGCAGCAACAACAAATACAATCTGATGACAGGCCGATGCCCAAACTGGAGCTGTGTACAGAGAGGAAAAAAGGAGCGAGTCGGACGTAAAACGTTAAAGGTCTCCTGATTTAGTTTGTGAATGAATACTTATTAGAGTTTCGGCTGGAGAGTGCGTGCGGACCTGTCGGTTAGATCAGGGGTTCCCAAACTTTGCATTGCCAAGGACCCCCATATAGCATTATCGTCTGGCGGGGACCCCCCTGTTGCAATTTTTTTTTTAAATGATGAGTACATTATGATGGAAAATATGACAAATTAATCATACAGCTTAATACATTTTCTTAATATATATTTGTTATTCAGTTTATCAGTTATTCTTCAAAACAATTTTTGTATTTATCTTTTGTTTTTCATTCATCACATTGATTGTGTCTTCTGTTATAAACATTCTTAACACAATATTAAACAGTAATATCAACAGTAAACATATTTTAAAGCATTTTTAAAGTGATTTCTGTCTTTATAATATTATATAATTTTGAACAGTAATATGAACAATTAACATATATTTGTAGCATTTTTTAAAGCTATTTATATATAATATTCAACAGTAATATTAACAATAATCGTATTTATATTCATATATATATAAACGACAATATTTGCTACATCCGTGCTCTCATCCAGCTGCAGAGCGAAATATTCACTAGCTCTCACTTGCTCCAAAAATTGAGCAGATACTCAGTTTCACTCTCAGTAGCGGCAGCTCGATTCTGATTGGCTTGAAGGGCGGTCGTGTGATTTAAAATATTAATAAATAAAAAATATTAAAAGATTGGCATCAAAGGACACATAGATTGATAGATATGCAGTTATTAATAACATCTAAAATTAAAAAATAAAAAAAATTCCCCTTTCTCTCAAACTTTGCGTGACCCCCCTGGCGCCCCCTGGCGGCCCCCGGGGGGTCGGGGCCCACACTTTGAAAAACACTGGGTTAGATAACAGGCTAACAGTCCTGCATCTGTATGATACAAATGTGTGTAAAATGATACCGGGTGCTGTAATCCCTCATCTGGTTACGTTATTACATTGACCACCACACCCCCGACCCAAAAGAAAGGACGTATTATTGGCTTCCCCTACTGTTCAGGAGATATATTCACCTGTAGTGGCCATTCTTTGCATTTGATCTTTATTCGGCAGCAGCAGCGATAACGATAATATATGATCCATTTGCAACAAAGAATAAGGACTAGGGGCAAACTGCATGTGCTGCTATGTACACTGTGAAATACGACCAACATGAACTATATATGTCACCAAATATTTAGTCTGATAGATTATACATCTGTAAACTTTTGGAGTTGTCATAGGGTAAGTGACTGTTTTTTTTTTTTAAAAGGAACTTACAATAGGCCTACATTTTAGTTTATATTGGCTACTGCCCTGTTCTAACATTCATGCCTCTACTGAAGAACAGATAACACCAGTAAATGTTCCTTTGCTGCTACTGAGAGAAAACAACATTTGAAAGTTCACACCTTTGAACATGTGGGCATTTTGTTCTAGAAGATAATCTTGAATCATGAATATTAAATAGATAATAGAAATATGGTTTTCTTAGTCATCTTGATGACAACTCGACAAACATCCATCGAGGAAGACAGTGAGATGCGGCTGAAAGCTCTGAAGCAGCTAGCAAGTAGAACTTTGCTCGAGTTCTTCAAGATTTTGAGGAGGATTGATACCCTACTATCATGTCTGTGTGTTAAATACTGAGCTGAAGCCAGGAAGTTATTAGCCTAGCTTAGCGTAAAGAATAAAAAAATGTAATTTCATAATTCTGTTGTTCTTTTGTTATTAAAATATTAGGCTGTTATCACAGTGCTGTGCAGTGTACTTCCACCACCACAAATACCATGCAGCAGACTTTACTCATGGGTAAGGAAGCTGTGTGGAGAAGTTACTCTCTCATTCACTAAAAGTCTTCTCAATGGCTCTAACAAGGACAAGGAAAGCAAAAAACTGTTCTTGTGAATCAGGGAAGAATATTTGTTTTGTCTTGAACCAACAGGTATGGATGAGGAGATGTGTTTGGAATGTGGTGGACAGATGTCAACATAAAGAAGGAGGAGTTGGGGGGTGGGTTGTTGCAGGAGGGATGGGGGGGGCGGGGGTCAGAGAATGGCCCCTGCTCTTTGAAAGTGAATTTCCTTCCCTGCAGCTACAGATTACCGGGCCCTTCAATGCTAATGGTCGCTACAAATGGCCATAGATAAGACTTGGAGCACAGAGGGAGGTTAGCTTAAAACAGGCTGCTGTTATTCTCATCTGCACTCGTCTCTCACTTTTGGTTCCTGCTTGTGTTTTATCAAGCTTTTGGTTGATCACTCACACTTTTAATCACTTCATAAAACTTAACTTGTGAAAATGTAAAAAGCAATAACTCCAGAAGACAAAGGCTTGAAACACAAAGGAGGAGCCAGCAGAGATCCAGCAGTGACAGGCTTTGTCAGTATGCATGTGAATCGTTCTCATCACAATGTAATGGTTGCTGCATGTTATTGTTCTTTATCTAGAAGTGTTGTGTTTGATTTTGAAGATAGGCTGTGGCAAAGCGAGAGTCAGTTAGGTATACTGTGGGGATAAAAAGTATTTAGTCAGCCACCAATTGTGCAAGTTCTCCCACTTAAAAAGATGAGAGAGGCCTGTAATTTTCATCCTAGGTACACTTCAACTATGAGAGACAGAATGGGGGGAAAGAATCCAGGAAATGACATTTTAGGATTTTTAACGAATTAATTGGTCAATTCCTCGGTAAAATAAGTATTTGGTCACCTACAAACTCCAATATGGCCAAGACCAAAAAGCTGTCAAAGGACACCAGAAATAAAATTGTAGACCTGCACCAGGCTGGGAAGACTGAATCTGCAATAGGTAAGCAGCTTAGTGTGACGAAATCAACTGTGGGAGCAATTATTAGAAAATGGAAGACATACAAGACCACTGATAATCTCCCTCGATCTGGGGCTCCACGCAAGATCTCACCCCGTGGGGTCAAAATGATCACAAGAACGGTGAGCAAAAATCCCAGAACCACACGGGGGAACCTAGTCAATGACCTGCAGAGAGCTGGGACCAAAGTAACAAAGGCTACCATCAGTAACACACTACGCCACCAGGAACTCAAATCCTGCAGTGCCAGATGTGTCCCCCTGCTTAAGCCAGTACATGTCCAGGCCCGTCTGAAGTTTGCTAGAGAGCATTTAGATGATCCAGAAGAGGATTGGGAGAATGTCATATGGTCAGATTAAACCAAAATAGAACTTTTTGGTAAAAACTCAACTAGACGTGTTTGGAGGAGAAAGAATGCTGAGTTGCATCCAAAGAACACCATACCTACTGTGAGACATGGGGGTGGAAACATCATGCTTTGGGGCTGTTTCTCTGCAAAGGGACCAAGACGACTGATCCGTGTAAAGGAAAGAATGAATGGGGCATGTATCGTGAGATTTTGAGTGACAACCTCCTTCCATCAGCAAGGGCATTGAAGATGAAACGTGGCTGGGTCTTTCAGCATGACAATGATCCCAAACACACCGCCCGGGCAACGAAGGAGTGGCTTCGTAAGAAGCATTTCAAGGTCCTGGAGTGGCCTAGCCAGTCTCCAGATCTCAACCCCATAGGAAATCTTTGGAGGGAGTTGAAAGTCTGTGTTGCCCAGCGACAGCCCCAAAACATCACTGCTCTAGAGGAGATCTGCATGGAGGAATGGGCCAAAATACCAGCAACAGTGTGTGAAAACCTTGTGAAGACTTATAGAAAACGTTTGACCTCTGTCATTGCCAACAAAGGGTATATAACAAAGTATTGAGATTAACTTTTGTTATTGACCAAATACTTATTTTCCACCATCATTTGCAAATAAAGTCTTTAAAAATCAGACAATGTGATTTTCTGGATTCTTTCCCCCCATTCTGTCTCTCATAGTTGAGGTATACCTAGGATGGAAATTACAGGCCTCTCTCATCTTTTTAAGTGGGAGAACTTGCACAATTGGTGGCTGACTAAATACTTTTTTGCCCCACTGTATGTCTTTGCAGTTGAAGTTAATCAGAAAGTGTTGTATAATTTCAGATCGTTCATCATCATCAAGTGAACTCAAAGATTTAGTCACAAACAAAATATACTCACTTTGGTTTTATGTCCTTAAATAATGACTTTTTTCTTAATATTAACTGCTGCTACTCTTTAAGGATCTCAGACACAGAAAGTTGGTAAATGAACTGAATTTGGATGTGTTCATTAGCTGTGATCAGTGTTTACAGGACTCTAAAGTAGACACATATTTAGAGTGCTCTTACTAAAGAGTTATAACATATTGTCTATTGGAGATTTAATTGCCCCCTTTTATTATTATAATTATGTGTTCTTTCTATACACACCGCAATGGGGCTCTGTGGGACCCAAACAATCAGGAAGTAATAACCTGAGATCCTGCCTGAACCATCATGCCAGGTGTGCTTGTGTGGTGATTGTTTCGGATGGAATATGCAAACTATGTATGTACATGTTTGTCAAATCTGTGTCTGGGTGAATACACCTTATCATATGCAGTACTATCTTTAGTACATTTCTTGACAAATATACTCCAATTAAATAATCATTTCAATGTTTATGTTACTTACTTATCATTTAAATCTACCAAAAGGTGATGAATATACTTGAACATGAGTAATTTTGGACAGCTTTCAACTCAAGCTGCAAACAGCCCTCTGCACACACACACACACACACACACACACACACACACACACACACACACACACACACACACACACACACACACACACACACACACACACACACACACACACACACACACACACACCACACACACACACACACACACACACACACACACACACCACACACACACACACACACACACACACACACACACACACACACACACACACACACACACACACACACACACACACACACACACACACACACACACACACACACACACACACACACACACACACACACACACACACACACACACACACACACACACACACACACACACACACACACACAACACAACAACCACACAGACAGACAGACAGACAGGTCAGATAAAGTGTCAACTGACACAATTCAGCCTTAGGCATCTCAGGAATCTTAACAGCATTTTAATGGCTTAGGAGGTAACAAAGACATTAAGACACCTGTGTGTGTGTGTGTGTGTGTGTGTATGTGTGTGTGTGTGTGTGTGTGTGTGTGTGTGTGTGTGTACATTAGGGATGTGCATCTCCATCACTGAGGCCGATACGATGCGCATCTCAATACGTTGCCCACGATACGACACATTAACGATACATTTGAAACACCAGGCGCTGCGATACGATTCACACCTGTTGCGATACAGTTCGATACGATTTTATTCAACATTATGCGATACTGGGCGATACGATATGCAGCAAATCATACATTAACAAAAAAGTGCTTTACATATTTGGTTCTCTCTACTAGTACTGCACATCCCATCATGCTGTTTCTTTTTTTTACCTTTTTTACCTTAAAAAACTCTCCAGAGTACAGTACAATTGTATAACACCTCACAGTTAAACAATTTAAGGATGCATTGCCTATGATTAACAATGTGCAAATAACAGCTACCATAGTGCAATGCCCATACAGCTGCCAGCCTGATGTGCTGAACACTCATCCAGAGGCTAACTCACCAGTGAGGAGAAAGCAGTGGTTTCTATAGGAACAATAAAGAACACAAAGAACCTTTTACAAACAGGAATTTCATAACTGCTTACAGTAAGGAAGACATTTAAACTATTATTGGGAGTCACAGGCTGCTGTAAACTAAACACCACTCTCTCTGACAGAACACCTCACTGAGTGATTGAACTGATATGTCTAACTTTCAGGTTTCTCTTTTCAGCCGCAGACCCCATGTCGCCTCTTTATGTGCGTCGCTAAGTTCCTCGTACTACTTGTGTACTTTAAAGCGGCATCGTTTACAATTTGCGAGCGATTTTTCAAGTTGACCGTCTTTCTTGAAAAATCCGAAGTGTTGCCAAACGTTTGATGTGTAGGTGTTTTTCGGTGCGCTGTGTTTCTCTTTCTCCTCGACTTCCATGTGTGTTGATCACTGAGACTCTCGGCCACCGTAGTGCGAAGCACAAATCAAAGATCGTCTCTGCTGAGCGTTGACAGGATGAGGGGATTTTATATGAATTAATCGTTTTTTTACCGATGCAAAGACGCTACAAACGATGCATCGCGAGTTCAACCTAAACTGTAGCCGATGTGCACTCTTTCAACCGGTGCACTCGCATCTTGAACGTTTATGCCGGTGCACCGATGCAAATCGGTGAATCTTAACATCCCTAGTGTACATGTCTTCCAACAAGCTACTTTCTCGTACCAGAACCTTTGTTTTGTAGAACAATGGACCCGTTTTGCTTTTGGTGTAGAACCCTACACTTCCGGTAACGCCATGTTCTGAGACGCATGTCTGATATTCGCTCCCCCGAATTTCAGTTATGATTGGTGTTTTGTAAAGTCTTAATAACAGTTTTGAATTCAAATATAATAATTGAAGTCGTGGAAATAACTATGAGCACAGTAAGAGCAGCAAAAAACACTGGCAAGCTACAAGATTCGCAGGAGAAAAGCAAAGGTAAAAAAGGGCCACCGTCTCCCGTAGCCGAGACTGGGGAAAGCGAGGCCACGAGGAGCATGGCGGAGATTCTCCGCGAGCTGAAGGAATTGAGAAAAGAAAACAAAGAATAGTTTACTGAGGGTGCATTCACACCTAATAGTCCATTTTCTGGTGCGCACCAGACGACAGTTTGTTACATTGATTCATTTTCAGAAGGTTCGGTTAGCGTTCACACGGGCAAAACTCAAACGGACTATAAACTTTAAACACAAGTCATGTGCACGGAAATGCTGTTCAACCATTGGTCAGACATTAAGGGGGTAAAAACGCAAATCCCGGCAATTTCTACCGGAGCCTCCGCCATGGAGCATCGGCACTTTCAGCAGGTTATTCTCATGCTGCTGTTAATCTGGAGATCAACAGACACTAGCGGCCCGCGCATATGATTATATAATCAGACAACGTCCGTTAAAAAACATTATAACATAATGAGAGACGTTCTGCAGTAAGGAGGGGCGTTTCACCGACGACAGGTGCTCTTACTTTTATGTAGTTGACGGAGCATTTTTACTTTACACGACACTGTTCAACACTTCATTCTGCTTCACCCTTTAACTAAACAACCGCGGATTTTTTGAAAGACTCTTTCGATAAAGATTTTTGAAGACGTCCGCGTTCTTGTGACACGTAAATACTACGCTTCCTATGTTTTGGTGCGGACTGCGTTCACACCAGCAGTTAACCGCTCCAGAGTTCGCAAGCAAGCATTCCGAGACCACCTATTTTAGCGGACCAGAGTCCGGTTGTTTAGTTCACTTAAGAGGTCTCGGACTGCGTTCACACCGACCCAAATGAACCGCACCAAGCGGCTAAACACACCAGGGTTCGATTCAACCGGACTATACAAGGCAGGTGTGAACGCACCCTGAAACAAAGGCTACGTTGTCCAGGCTAGAGGAATCCGTGATGGACCTGACACAGCAATTTGGGGACTTGGAACAGAGGACCGCAGAAGCGGAAAGCAGAGTCGGAGCCACGGAGGACGTGAGTCGACTGCGTTCGGCACCTGATGAGACGTGAGGTGGCCCTCGCCAACCAGTGTGACGATCTACAAAATCGCATGTAACGTAATAATTTAAGAATATATCAAGTCCCAGAAGACAGTAAAAATAATGACATGGCTGGTTTTGTTGAACAACTTATTAAGAACACGCTACAGTTACTGCAGAAGATGACTATTGAAATTGAAAGGGCACACAGATCTCTAGGTCTTAAACCAGCTAACTCCGCACCGCCACTATCCATTATCGTGAGGTTCCTGGACTACACCGTTAAAGAAGCGGTGTTACGACAAGCTTAGGCCCAAAAAAAAGTCAGGTTTCAAGGAAAAGTAATATACCTTGACCAAGATTACTCGCCAGAGGTGCCGACTAAAAGGGCGTGGGTTTGTGCGGTGATTAAGCAACTGAAAGAGAAAGGGATCGAAGCCAGATGTCGCTTCCCCGCGCAGCTGAGAGTCAACCTGGACACTGGAATTAAGACATTCCCAACGCTGATCGAGAACACTCAGTGGGCTGGGTGTCTCTGTGCAGGTGAGTGACAGAGAGAAGATGGAGCGGGATCTTTCGAAAGATGCGTGGCAGGAGACCAGGAGGAGGAGAGGAGGAGAAGCCTCGCTGTCAGATGCGGATTTACGGACTTTTTTGCAGGACTGAGATGACAGTAAATGTGCTCAGGTAATATGCTCAGGCAACTAATATGTTAGTGTAATCCTTCTTCAGTTCAAGAGATGATCATTCCTATTCCGTTGTGAGAGATTTTAAGCAGCCAATCACACTGAATAACGGCTATGACTTTATTCATAAGTAAATAAGAGTTTGGGGGAGCGTACTCGGCTCTCTATTTTAGTTTTCTATTATGATAAGACTCACCAGGGGATATGTGTATCTCCATGGTTTGTGGTTTGGATGGCATTTAGTGCAGGTTCCCCAGAGAGTGTTAAAAGTCACAAGTCTCTGCCTATAATACAACAGGGGCTGGATACGACTCTGCAACCAGCTGGGCTTTTAGAAGCTAAAAAGGATAATTATGTTCATTTAACTTTGTTTAACAGTTGTTTTATCCTTAACAGCAGGGGCGGACTGGCCATCGGGACGTTCGGGACGAATCCCGATGGGCCGGTATTGAAGTGGGCCGGTCAGACGATGTGGGCCGGCCGGTAACCGGCAGGGCTCGACATTAAATGGCCCGCTGGCCCGGAAGTAGCCTACTATTAAGACACCCCGGGCCAGCATAACGTACTTTCCACTTGCCCGCTCGGGCCACTACAAATATTGCTTTAAAAAATGTTTCCTGTGGTTTTGGTATTTTGACTAGCAATTTAGTTAAATTGTTTCGTTTATCAACGCTACAACATAGCGTTCCGTGAGTCGGTTGTCGTTGTTGGGTGAAAAGCAAACAGCTGTTTGCTGCGGAGCGCAGCGCGACCAGGCTCCCGTGAGCGGGAGCGCGCTCCTTTACTACAGACTATCGCGCCACCTAACCATTCGCCAAAATGTTTTTAATACCAGCGGTAGCCGGGCAAAAAACAATCTTAAAATAAAAGAAAGTCACCAGAGGAGTTAAAGGAGAGTGACAGGGAGCATGAGAAGAAGAGGGAGAGAAAGTTTCAGCCAGCTTGATCAATGGAGTTGGCTTCGAGTGGTGCAGTGACGCATCCTAAAACCCTTTTATAATCTATCGATTAGATTTATGATTCGAAAATTATAAAAGTAGGGTAGACATGTGGAGATTATCCGGCTGAACAAAACGTGCATTTATCAAACAGGTTTGTTTTCCACAGACCAAAACCCTGTGGAGAAATCCCATTGCTTTTTGTGGAGGGAACCAGCAGCTTACTTCCTGGTTTTAGGACGCGTCACTGGCTGCACCATATGATGCCAACATAAACAAGGTCTTCTGTCGGCTCTGTACATCAATGCCGACCTATATATATAAAGGTATTGGCGAAATGTCCCAGCAGTTCAGGATAATGAAGGTTCTAATCTAGTCTATTACATAGCCATTACATTTCTAACTCTTAATGACAGGAAGGCAGAAAGCGCATTATACAAATAATAATACTCATAATAATAGCAGACATTTTTTAACAATGACCACAATATTATTATTTTAATAAACCAAATATGAACAATTGAGGAAAATGAGGAAGAACTGATGATTCAAATGTTGTAGTAGGCCTACAAGTAGTAATGTAGTTAGTGCATGAATTACTATTGCAACAAATGTGTTAATTTTCTTCATTATCAGTCGTTTTTTTTTGGACGAATGCTCCGGGCCAGTGGTTACAATGGTGGGGCCAGTGATAATACAATTCCACCGGCCCAGAGTGTCTACCTCTGCGGTAAGTCACTAGCACTCCCCCTCCGTCGACAATTTACTAGCGGTATTTACTTGAAGTGGGCCGGTCGAGAGTCCCGGGCTGATTTGTAGTCCCGGTCCGCCCCTGCTTAACAGTTATTTTATCCTTGACATGTTTGTAAAGTCCGCACACGGGTGTGATTCAAAAAGGAAAGAGGGGCTACTCACTTCACACAGAGAGGTTTTATGTTTTTTTTTTGAGAGATGGAAGAATCTCAAAGGGCAAAGATGGAAATAATGCACCAGAATAATATAAATGTATGTCTAATATAGAGATTGTTAGTTACAATGTTAAAGGACTTAACCACCCCATAAAAAGGAAAAAGGTTTTGGGTCAGTTAAAAAAATACAAATGCTCATTGGCCTGCTGCAGGAAACTAATTTGAGTGAAGAGAATGGGTTGAACAATTGTTTTATGCCTCTTGCCAAACAGTAGAAAAAAGGAATAGCAATTGTAATAGGTAGAGCAGTCAGCTGTGCAGTACAGAGGGAAATAAAGGAAAACCAGGGCAGGTATATAGCAATAATAGGGACAATTGGCGGTGTTAGTTTGACCATCATGAATATATGCCCCAAACGAAGATGATCCTAATTGTTTTAAAGACATATCGCCCATACTGGCTAGGGAAGCTGTAGGTATAATAATTCTAGGAGGGGACTTTAATTGTGTACTGAATTTAGAATTAGAAAAATTGCCCGTGGAACATAGAACCCCCAATGAAAAATCTAGAGCAGTAAAATATATGTTGGATGAGTTAGGTCTAGTTGATAGCTGGAGAGCTAAGAACTCAAAAACAAGAGACTTTACTTTTTCTCGAACGTGCATGGGTCATATTCAAGGATTGAACGGATCAGTATCCCCCTCCATACTTTGGGATGGAGCAAAGGCTGTACTGAGAGGTAAATGTATTGAAATAGCGGTCAAATTAAATAAACACAAATTTGAAAGGGGAAAACAATTGGAAAGTCATATAAAAAGATTAGGACATGAGCATAAATTAACTGGAGATACTAACAAATTGAAACAACTTAAGGGCTTTAGAGATCAGCTAGATGATTTACTCACTCGCAAGGCGGAGGGAGCTCTCCGATACACGAATCAAAGATACTATGAGAAGGGGAACCGTGCAAGAAAATTACTTGCTTTTCAGTTGAGAAAGGAGCAGTCCAATCGTATAGTATCTCAAATAAAGCACCCCACGTCCTTGTCTGAGGTGTCTCACCCGGTAGAAGTAGCAGAAGCTTTTAAAACATTTCATAAGGATCTCTATGATGCTTCGGGTGAGGCTCAAAATATGTCAAAGTTGAGAGGAATCTTCCAAAATATCAAGTTGTCAAAGTTAAAGGAGGAGGAGGCAAAGCAATTAATAGATCCCATTCTAGAAAGTGAAATAAGAGAAACCATTAAGTCGCTGAAAAACAGTAAGTCACCTGGGACAGATGGTTTTCCCGGTGAATTTTACAAGACTTTCATGGAAGATCTTGCACCGAAACTTTGTCATGTCTTTAACTATGCCTTCAATGAAAATGACCCACCTAAGAGCTGGTCTGAGGCGATAATAACAGTAATTCACAAAGAGGGGAAGGAGCCACGTGAGTGTGGCTCGTATAGAACTATTAGTCTGCATGGAAGTGATGTGAAAATTCTTAGCTCCATATTGGCCAACCGAATGAAATCTAAGGAAATTAATTAACCCTGACCAGACTGGATGCATACCAAGTCGCAAATAATATCAGGAGAACCTTAAATATACAGTCTATAGCAAGAGACTCCGTTCATCCCTCAATGCTTCTCAGTCTGGATGCAGAGAAGGCGTTTGACAGGGTGGATTGGGCATATCTAAATTTCACTATGGAACAAATGGGATTCAGTTCAACTTTTATAAGGTGGATTACTACTATAAATAAGGACCCAGTGTCTAGAGTCAGGGTGAATGGATACTGCTCAGAGTTTTTTGAAATTAAGAAAGGTGTTCGACAGGGAAGTCCAGCTTCGCCTATTTGTTTTGCATTGTGTATTGAACCGCTGGCTGAATTAAATAGAAAAAATTACCAAATTGAGCGAATAATGGATGGGGGAGGTACAGTGCACAACATATTCACAGACAATATCCTTTTGTTTATAAAAAACCCAATATCATCTATTCCTGTACTCATGCAATGTCTAAGGAGCTTCGTTAATAGTTAATTATGATAAACTTATTTCTCAGATAAAAAGGACTTAGAAAGATGGGAGATACTCCCCCTATCCTTAGTCGGCAGGGTGGAGACCATCAGGATGAATGTACTGCTAGGCTGCTATTCTTATTGTCTCTTCCTATTACTGTCCCAGTATCTACATTTAAATTCCTAGACAGGCATATTTAAAAATTCATATGGCAGAATAAAAGACCCAGGGTGAGACTGAAAGTCCTTCAAGCGCTCAAAGAGAAGGGTGGTTTGGCTCTGCCTCATTTTAGAAGCTACTACTGAGCAGCACAACTTTGAATATTGGTCTCATGGATTAGGCTTGATATGGAAACAAAATGGAACAAAACTCTGTAACTAATGTGTTAATTTCTGCCCTCCCGTTTATGGAGGAAAAGGAATGGCGAAAATGTAAAGTTCAAAATGAATGGGTAAAATATACTCTTAAGGTTTGGGCGAAAATAAGGAAGTTGTTGAATTTACCTTTGTCTCTATCCAGGGCAACTAAAATAGTCTCTATTTGTGACTTCTTACTGGCTAAAATGGATGGTGGCTTTGCTAGGTGGGGGAAAAAGGCCTGATCACAATTAATCAATTATTTGACGGAACAACCTTCAGGGCTTTTCACACATCCAGGCCCAATATGGAATTGCGGCCACTGAAATGTTTAGATATTTTCAAATAAGACACTATTTGACAACGCACAAAGAATGGGACAAAATTAAAGGACCACAGACCAATTTTGAACAATACTGGATTGGCGTGGTGGAGAATCAAACAAAAACAATATCCTGTTTGTAAAAAAGAACTCGGTTGGATTTAACAGATAATACATTTGATGTAAGAGATAAATGGGAGTTGGAAGCAAATACCATAGTTACAGATGATGAGTGGGAGAGTTCCTGGTTGACTTAGCATAAATGCCTAAATAGTCCAAATTGGAGGGAATTTGCGTGGATGTTGAGAATGAGATACTTCAAAACTCCCTTTGTAATATATAATTATGACAAGAAGTCTAGCCCACTCTGTTGGAGAGGTTGTGGATCAATCTGAGACTTCTTACACATCTTTTGGGATTGCCCCAAACTGCAATTATTTTTGGAAAATGGTAATGAGGGAAATTAAAGAGATCTTGGAGTTAAATGTATTATATGAACCAAAAAGGTTGATTTTAGGGAATGTACCTTCAAGGGGAATTGGAAAAGACAAGATGTATATGCTTAGAGCTCTGGTATTAATAGCCCATAAAATGATTACTATAAACTGCCTTAAAGGGGACCTATCAAGCAAAATGCACTCTTGTACGTCTTTTATACATTAATATGTGTCCCCGGTGTGTCAGGGAACTCACCAAGTGTCAGAAAATACAACCCTCTCTCTTTTCCTCCGTACCCAAATCTCTGAAAACGGGGCTGTAACGGATCTGATACAGACTGATCCAGATTTGAATTCTTTCCTACGTCACAAAAGGGGTGCTCCGCTTAGTGGTCAATTCTCCACCTATCAGGGGAATGAGAGGTTGGGCCACGGCCGGCCATTGCCGCTCGAAAGTGCTGGAGACGCTGTAGTACATATGCCAGGCCTGTAAGTGGCGCTGTAGTCTGCCACAAAAGCAGCGAAGAAGACTTCCCTTTCATGGTTGCCATGGTTGCCCTTCTGTTTATTCTCCGCTGTGGCTCTTTTTCTCCCTCCCCGAGCGTTTGCGCCTCCTGCTTTAAAACAAATGAAGGGATAATGTGCAGCGACGCGGTCATTATGGATTTAGAAAATTATTTTATTGATTTAAAATGACTGTTTGAACTAACGTAGCAACGGCAGGAACTGCTTCGATAGTGTTTTTGAGGAACTTTTTGATTACAGATTTGAAAACATGGTTGCTTGCTTTAAAAGTAGCACAACTCATTATGTCAAACCTTGGAAAGTATCTAGATATCCCTGCCCTAATGCCAAAGTAACTGGCAACTGAATATGTGTTGCCGTTTGATGTCTATGTCTGGACCGCTGCATAAAAAGGAGGGTTTCTGCCCCATTACTTCTCTTCTTACTTCTATAAGAATAAAACACAGAGGACGGAGATCTCTTTTTCTCCTCCTCTTCTGACAGCCCAGCAGCTGATCTCAAAGCATGCTCCCCTCTCCTGCAGGGGGGGCGTGGTCAGCTGCAGCTCACAGAATCAGCCCCCTGCAAAAAAAGCGCTGGAAAGAGCAAATAGAGCGAAATGAGGCATGGCTAAAATGCAGGATCTGTTTCGTATTTTGAAAAAAAAACTATATTTATATAGGTATGGCCCTACAATATATTGTTCAAATATAGCATGATATGTCCCCTTTAAACCTCATCCCCCAGCTTTGGTCCAATGGACACAAAGGCTTAAGGTTGTAAAGTGTATGGAAAATGTAACAGCAAAACTACAATTCAAGATGGAAGTGTATTTAGAGAAATGGTTACCTGTTGTAAGGTATCTGGCAAAGTGAATATATTGTAAGCCTCGAATTGGATTTTTAATGCTTTGTTGATAATAACTACTGTATATTGTACTTTTTAAATTATATTGTGTGTATGTGTGTTTGTATATATTTGTGTATTTATATATATATATATATATATATATATATATATATATATATTAGGGCTGTCAAACGATTAACATTTTTAATCAGATTAATCACATCTTAAAAATTAATTAATCATGATTAATCACCATTCGAACTATGTTTAAAAAACTAGTGGAGTACTTCGTGACCACAGAGTGTGAACGTTGTGATCAGCTGTTTTAGCGCAGTTCTCCAGTGAAGGGGGGGAGTCTCCCTCCGCAGCCGGTTGGCGTAATTTTGGCACAATTCCGTTGTACAGACCGACGTTAACAGCAGCCCTGTCTGTGCACACGGAGACCGACTTTGTCGTCCGGTGATCTAACCGCCTTCTGGAAAAGCTTCACAAGAACGTCGGTACGCAAATGCGCTTTGACACAAGTGACGGTACGCATTTCAGATTACGCACATAACCTGCGTACCAGTTATGTGTTACCTGTACTACAGCAAAAGTATTCTCCGTCGGGACTTCCTACAACAACACCACGCCGTTATCTTGATTCTGATTGGCCAGAAGACATTATCAAAGATGTTCTATTGAGAAGACGATCACTACGTGACAAAAGTTTTCAAAACCGTTTCTAGTCTTTGGTATTTCCAGACAAGTGGCTACTGAAATCAATCTTACTAACTGCTGTCTGTGCAATTCTCGGCGCGAGTTGGCGGACTTTATTTTGCTTACTTTAACATCATTTTTCATGGTGGGGCTAAGCCATTTCTTGGTATGGGTGTTGCCTACCCCAGCCATACCCTGGCGCTGCCACTGGTGGGATGTATGGGGCGGGCCATTCTGCACATGCATTAAATGCGTTAAATATTTTAACACAATTTATTCAAAAAATGAATTACCGCCGTTAACGCGATAATTTTGACAGCATTAATATATATATATATATATATATATATATATTTGTATATAACAGTATGATACTGTATCTGTACCATGTTGTGTGAGACTCACTGTCAAGGAACTTGTTTTAATAAATATAAAAAAAGGCTTTAAATTAAACCTCTACAGACAGTGGACCCCAACCTCTTAAAATGTATAAACTGTTGTGACCAGTTCAATTAAAGGGATGATTTGAAAATCATCTTTGAATACTTTTGCGTGTATTTCTTTATTTTTATTCCAAAGTAATAGTTTAGGTCATCCATGAAGTGAGGCGTGATCAGGACCATAATAAAACAATTGATCCTTAATGGGACCACCTTGAAAGTCAGGACCCCTGTAGGCCTTTTGACCTGCAATTACCACTTTTCTCTCTTCCCTTGACCAAATGACGCAGAAACGCTGGGGAATAGCATTAAATGCTTAAAGTTTTCCCAGCCAGAGGGCCCTGCATGTTTTATGGAGCAGCGTCTGCTCTCCTTTTATTGGAGAACAGGCCGTGGAAACCCTCTTGTCTGAGGAATGTATTCTTTGTGTGTCCTATTGCCCTCGAGTAGTATTAACCATACTGTTTCAATCACATTAGTATGCATAAAAAGTGACATGTGACACGCCCCCAATTATGCAAATGAGCTAAGTCCCGCCTCCCCTCGCCTCCCATTGGTCGAGAGCCTTTTATCAGAGCTATGTCCCGCCTCCCATTGTTTGAGACCCTTTGATGTGAGGGGTGATGTGTTATAACGGGTAGGTGTGAAAAGCCCCCCTGTGGAATGCCTTTGTTGTCTAATTCTTTGATGTGTTGATTAAGGTAGTCTCTTTGAAGTTATGCTGTCTGGTCCCTCAGGGGGTTATCTAATCTAATTAGCCTTTGATGTTTTGCCCCTTTGATGTGGTATGTTATAAGTCTGTGATGTTAATCTAGGTATTTTTATGAGTGAGACATGTTTTGTTGTCTAATTCTTTGATGTGTCGATTAAGGTAGTCTCTTTGAAGTTATGCTGTCTGGTCCCTCAGGGTTATCTAATCTAATTAGCCTTAGATGTTTTTGCCCTTTGGTGTGGTATTGTTATGATGTTAATCTAGGTATTTTTATGAGTGAGACATGTTTTGTTGTCTAATTCTTTGATGTGTCGATTAAGGTAGTCTCTTTGAAGTTATGCTGTCTGGTCCGCTCAGGGTGCCCAGTCCTATCCCCCCTTTCCCCACCCCTTCCTCCGGCAAGGAGATTGTGGGAGGTGGAATTAGATGAAAATAGAAATATGCTCAAAACTAAATAAAAGACAGTAATTTCCACTTACCAAGTCACCTTTCAAAAAAGAAAAATTGCCAAAATGTGACAACTTACCGCCATCCGTCCGGGGCTCCAGTCAAGAAACGAATGCCGCATCTGTGCTGGGTGCAGATGCCTACAGCCAGAGATCTGTGCACAAACTTTTCTTGTGCCTCTTTTGGTCAAGCAGGCTGCTCCCCCTACCTCTAACAGCAATTAACACACACACACACACACACACGTTGGAGTTGCCCCCTTTGATGTGAGGGTTAGAGATAAGCATGAGATGGTAATCTACATGTTGATTAAGACACTCTCTGTTAGGTTTTAAAAAAGAAATACGCTCAAACAAAATAAAACAGCCATTATTTTTCACTCACTAAGACACCTAAAAACGTTATTGTCCTCTCTAGATTTGATCCAGGGTTTTGTAGTAGTATTTACCATGGTATATAACTTAGACTAAGTTAACTATCTAAACACTCAGAGTCCTTTACCTCACCTGAGCTTATCCAGAGCTTGACTGACACACAGAAACCAATCAAGGGCTTTGATTTATGATCTGTATGACAGTGGCCATGTCGACAGGCCACATCATGTAGACAGCCAGTCACCCTGTGTGAGGCAGGCCCACATGTGCGCAGCATTGCGTTCAAAATAAATTAAAAAAAACTAAATGGGTAGCAAAATATACTTGGGCGGCCGTTAATATACTGGTCGGCCCACCCAAGTAAAGTCTATGTGTGGGAAATCCTGGAATATCAGATACAATTAGCATCTAACCAGAAGTGCGAATGAAGCAGTGAACTGCAGTATATTTGATATACATCCAATATATAAAAGGTTATGTTAATATTGATCAGCTGGTCAGAAACTTGACTCCATAGGAAATATAAAAAGATATATGTTGAGCGTGATCATAACTTTCCAATAGCACAAAGTTGCAGATCCGCTGTTGCAGGTTTAGCCATTCAGTCAGCCAAGTGTAAAATATGCATTTATTATCACCTTTTCTATTTGGCCAACTAGTGATAATTAAATGATACTGTCACGGTTGAGTGAAGGAAGCAGGACCCAAGAGCAGATAACTTTGATAAACCTTTATTTCAAGGCTAAAATGGAACGAATACAGACAAACACAGAACACTCACCGGTGAAGTCCGTCACCAACAAAAGAAGCACCGACACTGAACACAGCACGAGACAAGACTAAATACAGGGAGGGATAATTGCAAGACACAGGTGAACACAATCGGCAAACGAGACACAGGTGAGGAGGGAGGAGAAAAACACAAGAGCCACAGGTGAACACAATTAGCTAACGAGACACAGGTGAGGAGGGAGGAGAACACACAGGGACACTAACGACAGGAGGAAAACATGACAGAGAACAGTGAAAACACCCAAACCTAGACAGAACTGTGACAGAACCCCCCCCTCAAGGGACGGATTCCAGACGTCCCTAAACCCCAACACAAAAATCCAAAAAAAATCCAGCAGGGTGGGTGGAGGGGGTCCGGAGGAGGGACGTATCCCTAGGCCACCAGGGTGGGTGGAGGGGGTCCGGAGGACGGGACTAAGCTGACCGCCCAGGAGCCCAGTAGGGGACCAGGAAGGGATCTCGGGCGGACGGCCCGGGGGCACGGCAGAAGCCGAGAAGGGGGACTCGGGCGGACGGCCTGGGGGCAAGGCAGAGTCCATGGTGGGGGTCTCGGGCGGACGGCCCGGGGGCAAGGCAGAGTCCATGGTGGGGCGTAGGCCACAGCGGGCGAACTCAGGGGGCCGAGCATGAGGGCGAAGGCAGCGGCAGGAAGAGTCAGGGGGCCGGGCTCGAGGACGAGGGCAGCGGCAGGAAGAGTCAGGGGGCCGGGCTCGAGGACGAGGGCAGCGGCAGGAAGAGTCAGGGGGCCGGGCTCGAGGACGAGGGCAGCGGCAGGAAGAGTCAGGGGGCCGGGCCCGCGGACGAAGACCGCGGCTCACAGAGGGTCGGGATCGAGGGCGAAGACCACGGCAGGAAAAGTCAGGGGGCCGGGCCCCGAGGACGAGGGCAGCGGCAGGAAGAGTCAGGAGGCCGGGCCCGCGGACGAAGACCGCGGCTCACAGAGGGTCGGGATCGAGGGCGAAGACCAGACAGCTCCGGAGGCCGGGCAGGACCCGGTGTCGGCCGGACAGGAACCGGAGCCGGCGGGACAGGCTTCGGCAGGATCCCCCACGGAAGAGGACCAGGAGTTGGCAGGACCCCCAGCAGGAGAGAGGTTGGCGGGACCTCCGACGAGACAGGACAAAAGGTTGGCAGTACCCCCGGCAGGAGAGTAGACGGCGGGACCTCCAACGGCACAGGACACAGGGTTGGCAGTACCCCCGGCAGGTGAGTAGACGGCGGGACCTCCAACGGAACAGGACATAGGGTTGGCAGGACCCCCGGCAGGAGAGTAGTCGGCGGGACCTCCAACGGGACAGGACATGGGGTTGGCAGGAACCCCGGCAGGAGAGTAGTCGGCGGGGCCTCCAACGGGACAGGACATGGGGTTGGCAGGACCCCCGGCAGGAGAGTAGTCGGCGGGGCCTCCAACGGGACAGGACATAGGGTTGGCAGGACCCCCGGCAGGAGAGTAGTCGGCGGGGCCTCCAACGGGACAGGACACAGGGTTGGCAGGACCCCCGGCAGGAGAGTAGTCGGCGGGGCCTCCAACGGGACAGGACACAGGGTTGGCAGGACCCCCGGCAGGAGAGTAGTCGGCGGGGCCTCCAACGGAACAGGACATAGGGTTGGCAGGACCCCCGGCAGGAGAGTAGTCGGCGGGGCCTCCAACGGGACAGGACACCGGGTTGGCAGGACCCCCGGCAGGAGAGTAGTCGGCGGGGCCTCCAACGGGACAGGACACAGGGTTGGCAGGACCCCCGGCAGGAGAGTAGTCGGCGGGGCCTCCAACGGAACAGGACATAGGGTTGGCAGGACCCCCGGCAGGAGAGTAGTCGGCGGGGCCTCCAACGGGACAAGACATGGGGTTGGCAGGACCCCCGGCAGAGGGCTAGTCTGCGGGACCTCCAACTGGACAGGACATGGGGTTGGCAGGACCCCCGGCAGAGGGCTAGTCTGCGGGACCTCCAACTGGACAAGACATGGGGTTGGCAGGACCCCCGGCAGAGGGCTAGTCTGCGGGACCTCCAACTGGACGGGACATGGGGTTGGCAGGACCCCCGGCAGAAGACTAGTCTGCGGGACCTCCAACTGGACAGGACATGAGGTTGGCAGGACCCCCAGCGGAACCTCCAACGGTACAGGACATGGGGTTGGCAGGACCCCCGGCAGAAGACTAGTCTGCGGGACCTCCAACTGGACATGAGTAGGGGCTTGAGTGGGGACTCGAGAGAGGGCTTGAGAGGGAACTTGAGAGGAAACTGGAGAGTGGACTCGAGAAGGAACTCGAGAGGTAACTCGAGAGGGGACCTGAGAGGGGACTTGAGAGGGAACTCGAGAGGAGACCTGAGGGGAAACTTGAGAGGTGACTCGAGAGGGAACTCGAGAGGGGACTAGAGAGGGGACTTGAGAGGGAACTCGAGAGGAGACCTGAGGGGAAACTTGAGAGGTGACTCGAGAGGACACTGGAGAGTTGACTTGGGAGGTGACTCGAGAGGACACTGGGGAGTTGACTTGAGAGGGGACTCGAGAAAAGACTCGAGAGGGAACTCGAGAGGGGACCTGAGAGGGGACTTGAGAAAAGACTCGAGAGGGAACTTGAGATGGGATGAGGGAAGGGACTAGAGAAGTGACTCGAGGAGGGACTTGAGAAGTGACTAGAGGTGGGACTGGAGAAGGGACTAGAGAAGGGACTAGGACAGCTGGGGCCAGAGCTAAGGCTGGAACCATGGCTGCTGGGGCCAGAACTGGGGCTGGAACCATGGCTGCTGGGGCCTGTACTGGGGCCGGAACTATGGCTGTGTGGGCCGGTTCTGTAGCCGGAACCATGACTCTTGGGGCTCGGATTGCTAGCCTGGACTTGCGACTCCTTCTCCTAGAAGCCGCCTGAAGGCTCCGTGGACCTCCAAAAGCCAGCCGAGTTCCAGAAAACGCCTCTTGGACAGGAGCAGGAACTGGGGCGGAAGCACTGGTTGACTCCAGACGGAACACACCGAGACGTTTATAGTCCGCAGGCTGGAAATCACACGCCCAGATGAAGTTCAACATCCAGTCAGGTAAGAACTTCACCAAGTCCGGTTTCTCCATAGCCAACCGGTGCGCCTCTACCAGAGCGGCCTCCTTCTGCCGAACACTGGACGCTCCCCTCCACCAATCATAGCAGCAAGCCAAAGAAAATGAAAAATGCTGTAATTCCACCTCAAATGGGTCATCTGCTGGGTCCATCTCTGGTCGGTGCTTTCTGTCACGGTTGAGTGAAGGAAGCAGGACCCAAGAGCAGATAACTTTGATAAACCTTTATTTCAAGGCTAAAATGGAACGAATACAGACAAACACAGAACACTCACCGGTGAAGTCCGTCACCAACAAAAGAAGCACCGACACTGAACACAGCACGAGACAAGACTAAATACAGGGAGGGATAATTGCAAGACACAGGTGAACACAATCGGCAAACGAGACACAGGTGAGGAGGGAGGAGAAAAACACAAGAGCCACAGGTGAACACAATTAGCTAACGAGACACAGGTGAGGAGGGAGGAGAACACACAGGGACACTAACGACAGGAGGAAAACATGACAGAGAACAGTGAAAACACCCAAACCTAGACAGAACTGTGACAGATACCCTATTTATTTAACTATGTTTTTCTCTGCTAACAATGCTTTACTTAAAACTGTAAATATAAGGGATGATAAGGTCGTTCCTATATCTAAACACCTTGGTGATAATCATACAAATCCTTCAACAAAACAGGTCTTTCTGCCGAAGCGTTTACAAATGAATGAGAGTATATAATCCGCCAGCAGTGACATTTTGTGGGTATCTTTATCCTTACTCACAGTTTCTGCCATCAGCTCAAAACTGAGAGCAAATAATAATGGACTAAGACCGTAAGAAACCAGAAGAGATTCACAATTAAGAAGCTGGTAGGACTTCAACAATCAACTTCGACTGATTCATTATCAAAATAGTTGATGAATAATGAAATAATTGACAACCAGTCGATTCATCTCGCAGCCCTAAGACCGTAGCTCGGCTGCTGCCCCTTACATGACCCAAAGATCTCTGAGCTGCTGCGTCTCATCTTGTAGAACAGAGGACTCTTTTTTAAGTAAATACATTATAGGGTTAAAATAAGATATATATGTGGTGGAATTAGTTTAAAACAGCCACCTTACACTTTTTAGTTGTCCTATCTAAATTAGATGTAAGGGTTTTTAAATGATTAGTGTTAATTAAGGGCTATTGTTATTTTGGTTCATATGGGGATAGGACTTCAACTTTTAAAAATTGCACAGGATCAGTCTAAGAAGAGTGTGAGGGCTAATGAGCCAGCACCATACCTCCTCTATGCATTTTGTTGACCTGTGTCTGATCTTGAAAAACTATGGTAAGTACTTTCTTTATTTTATTTTATAATATCATGTAATTAGTAAATGTTGTTTTTTTGGTAGGGGTTAAACTAGTATATTATGTGGATAGTATATTATTAGATACTTAAAAATGTTATGTTTTTTCTGTTTACAGTAGAGACCCTGTGTGCTGAAATCTACTCAAACAGAGTACTTCATGGTAGTGGTCTGCTTTTTAAACACAAAAGTGTATCTTTCAGTAACTTTCTCAGAGAATGTAAGCATAAATCTGTCAATTGTTCAAAACAGCCTTGTTTCACTGGAATAACCTCAAAATCACAAAATACCATTAAGTGTCAGAATCCTAACGAAATCTACTCAGAGTACTTCATGGTAGTGGTCAGCTTTTAAATACAGAAGTGTATCTTTCAGTAACTTTCTCAGAGAATGTAAGCATAAATCTGTCAAATGTTCAAGACAGCCTTGTTTCACTGAAATAGCATAAAAATCACAAACTGGCTGAAACTGTACAGTGAATTGGAGAAATTACAGCACAGAGTTTTCTACCACGACACAGATAGTATAATCTATGTGACAAGACAGGGGCAGTCTCCAGTACTTTCATGGTAGTGTTCAGCTTTTTTAAAAAAGAAAAGTGTATCTTTCGGTAACTTTTTTGAGAGAATTAAGCATAAATATGGGGAAAACCTGGAATATCAGACACAATTAGCATCTAACCAGAAGTGCGAATGAAGCAGTGAACTGCAGTATATTTGATATACATCCAATATATATAAAAGGTTATGTTAATATTGATCAGCTGGTCAGAAACTTGACTCCATAGGAAATATAAAAAGATATATGTTGAGCGTGATCATAACTTTCCAATAGCACAAAGTTGCAGATCCGCTGTTGCAGGTTTAGCCATTCAGTCAGCCAAGTGTAAAATATGCATTTATTATCACCTTTTCTATTTGGCCAACTAGTGATAATTAAATGATACCCTATTTATTTAACTATGTTTTTCTCTGCTAACAATGCTTTACTTAAAACTGTAAATATATGGGATGATAAGGTCGTTCCTATATCTAAACACCTTGGTGATATTCATACAAATCCTTCAACAAAACAGGTCTTTCTGCCGAAGCGTTTACAAATGAATGAGAGTATATAATCCGCCAGCAGTGACATTTTGTGGGTATCTTTATCCTTACTCACAGTTTCTGACATCAGCTCAAAACTGAGAGCAAATAATAATGGACTAAGACCGTAAGAAACCAGAAGAGATTCACAATTAAGAAGCTGGAAGGACTTCAACAATCAACTTCGACTGATTCATTATCAAAATAGTTGATGAATAATGAAATAATTGACAACCAGTCGATTCATCTCGCAGCCCTAAGACCGTAGCTCGGCTGCTGCCCCTTACATGACCCAAAGATCTCTGAGCTGCTGCGTCTCATCTTGTAGAACAGAGGACTCTTTTTTAAGTAAATACATTATAGGGTTAAAATAAGATATATATGTGTTGGAATTAGTTTAAAACAGCCACCTTACACTTTTTTAGTTATCCTCTCTAAATTAGATGTAAGGGTTTTTAAATGATTAGTGTTAATTAAGGGCTATTGTTATTTTGGTTCATATGGGGATAGGAGTTCAACTTTTAAAAATTGCACAGGATCATTCTAAGAAGAGTGTGAGGGCTAATGAGCCAGCACCATACCTCCTCTATGCATTTTGTTGACCTGTGTCTGATCTTGAAAAACTCTAGTAAGTATTTTCTTTATTTTAGTTTATAATATCATGTAATTATTAAATGTTGTTTTTTTGGTAGGGGTTAAACTAGTATATTATGTGGATAGTATATTATTAGATACTTAAAAATGTTATGTTTTTTTCTGTTTACACTAGAGACCCTGTGTGCTGAAATCTACTCAAACAGAGTACTTCATGGTAGTGGTCTGCTTTTAAACACAAAAGTGTATCTTTCAGTAACTTTCTCAGAGAATTTAAGCATAAATCTGTCAATTGTTCAAAACAGCCTTGTTTCACTGGAATAAGCTCAAAATCACAAAATACCATTAAGTGTCAGAATCCTAACAAAATCTAATAAAACAGAGTACTTTCATGGTAGTCGTCTGCTTTTAAAAAGAAAAGTGTATCTTTCTGTAACATTTTGAGAGAATTAAACATAAATCAGTCAAATTTCAAAACAGCCTTCAATGAAATAGCCTCAAAATCACAAACTGCCATTAAGGCGAGACACGGCAGGCAAAAACATCGTTTTTCAAGTACTGGTCAATTTTGAGATTTTGTGCTATTTTGATTCCATAACATGTTTTCTTTCAGGCTTTTGGAAGGAAAACGTACAAAATACACATTTAAGTGTTTATTTTACTATAGTTTGTCTATTTGCGTCTGTAGATTTCTCCTAAATTCACCAAAAGTTAGCTTTCTAACGTAACATAAAGCACCGCGACCGCTGTGTGCACCATGTCAACAGAGATATCGTTGGAAAGCTCCGTCTCTCCTGCACAATCTCATCGGATCCAAATATGGTCATTTCCTTTGTATCAGCAACCAATCGTGAAAGCACAAAGGGGTCTTAAACCAAGAAACGAAATCTCATTGGCTGGTGTCAATTTCTGACAACGTGATTCGTTCAGATGCGTCACGTGGTGTGCTAAAACACTTCCTGTTTAGCTTTCCGCTAGAAATTGAAATCTCAAAATCGCAAAAGAACGGCGAAAAAAAACGTTCACAGAGAAGACGACAACAATTGTCTCTTGCACGAAGCAAGGTTATACAAAAAACAAATGACCCCGAACATGAAACAGCTTCACGGAGTGCGTCGAGGCGCAAGCTATCATCCAGAGAACAGGAGGGTTTAGCTAGCGCCTCACTGCTATCTTTAAAGGTCGTTTTCTCAAAATGAGTTTTGTCTCCTACTCTGAGTTCGAAATTTCAACTTCAGAAGCACGTAGAGACACCAAACTTTCCAGTTATATTCCTATCAATATTATGAAGGCTTTTAAAGAAGGGTTTGTTCATATATAATTCATAGCCTGAATTATACAACATTGTATACCTAAAAACATGGCGAAAATGGATATTTTAGGGCTGTTGACAGTATTTTCTGATTTATGGAGTGATAAAAAGAGATATCCAATATCCCTTCTGTAAAAGCCTTAGATACTAATATGACTACAAAATGAAACAAGAATTTGGAACCTGGCTTTATCCAAAGTTCAGATTTCGATTCCTGAAATGTGTTAAAATATGTGCATATTTAATGAGATAATGGCTAATTTGCATATTTAAACATGCTATTTCAGAAAACTTGTAATACAAAAGACAATTGCCTTATTGTAAGACATTAACTGGAGAAATTTCTAGCTGATACCTTTAAGTTAAAAAAATTACCCTATTCACCTGGGGTGTCTCGCCTTAAGAGTCAGATGCTTTACGAAATCTACTCAGAGTACTTCATGGTAGTGGTCAGCTTTTAAACACAAAAGTGTATCTTTCAGTAACTGTTTGAGAGAATTAAGCATAAATCTGTCAAATGTTCAAAACAGCCTTCACTGAAATAGCCTCAAAATCACAAACTGCCATTAAGAGTCAGAATCTTAACGAAATCTACTCAAACAGAGTACTTTCTACAGATGACTCCTCCCACTTAACGCAATAAGTCCCACCCCACTCAGCAAATCATATAAAACTAAGGACCCTACTAAGACGACCGTTGAAAACTAGGCATGGATCTGAGAAAACCAAGTCTGATGTAGCCTACCCTTATTATCACCAGGATAAAGGATATGTGTTTAATGACTGGACGTTACAAAGTAGGGGAGAGGATGTTCCCGAAGAAGAGCTCTCCTCTCGATCATATCCATGTAAGGTCTTTAGGACAAAAGAGGACCATGATAACATGACATATGAAGAATATCTTTCTTTAAAAGATGGTATTATAGATAACCTTAATAGAAACAGTAAATCTCATACCACTCGCCAAGATGGCAAACGACAATTAGCAGAAAAGAAAAGAAAAAATTAAAGAAAACCGAAGAAAAAGAAAAAGCAAAATGAAAAGGAGAAGAAAAATGAAAAGCAGACGCAGAATGCGAATGAAAAGAAAAGGGGCAAAAGGACGGAAAACGAAAAAGACAAAAAGAAGGAAGGTGAAAAGAAAAAGGAACAAAGTGAAGAAATGTCAAAGACACAAAGATGCATTGCATCTAAAAAACAGAGCGTACAATGAGAGCACTTAATACACTTTAAATGTTTCGCTTACAATACTATTACTATATACGAAAGCAAAAATAAAAAACACATTTTCATTTTGTTATGGTTGTTTAATTGAAAACACATCCTTCAACACATTTTCATAAAAACACACATTTTACCAAGTTAATGTCGTAGTGCATACAAGGTAATAGACTTAACGATTTGCACTGCTGCTTCTCTCCGCGTTTCATTGACAGTGATCGGTTTATCGTTCAATTCACACTGCCCAAGTAGATGTTTAGGAGTCTTTTGGAAGTATACGAATGCATTTCTTATATCAGATAAATGCATTAACATCACATGCAAATTCTCTATCCTTTCACCCGCAACGATTATAATCTGCTTTGCTTCTTCTTCGGTTTCACCATTATTAGCTCTGAATGTAATCCTTTCTGGGGCTTCTTGTGCTTCTTGGGGTCTGTTGAATACCTGGCGTAGGATTTGTTTAGCTGTAAGGGCAGGTACCATATAATTGTCTTCAAAAGCTTTGTCTATGTCGTCACACATTTTGGCGTATCCTTCGATGTAATGACAACCGATACTAGAATAGAGATCCGCCAACAGTCTTTTAATACGTGTTCTGGCACTGTCGCCAATTTGGGCAATTCCACAGTATCGCGCTTTTTCTCTCATTATATTGAAGCAAAGCTCTGCCATTGCTTTTGGTATTTGCTCAACACATTCGCAGCAGTCGGTTAGCGGTAGTTGATCTATAAGATTATATTATGATCCGGTAATGGCTGTACAACACCATACTCTAGTTGACATTTCTTCACTTTGTTCCTTTTTCTTTTCACCTTCCTTCTTTTTGTCTTTTTCGTTTTCCGTCCTTTTGCCCCTTTTCTTTTCATTCGCATTCTGCGTCTGCTTTTCATTTTTCTTCTCCTTTTCATTTTGCTTTTTCTTTTTCTTCGGTTTTCTTTAATTTTTCTTTTCTTTTCTGCTAATTGTCGTTTGCCATCTTGGCGAGTGGTATGAGATTTACTGTTTCTATTAAGGTTATCTATAATACCATCTTTTAAAGAAAGATATTCTTCATATGTCATGTTATCATGGTCCTCTTTTGTCCTAAAGACCTTACATGGATATGATCGAGAGGAGAGCTCTTCTTCGGGAACATCCTCTCCCCTACTTTGTAACGTCCAGTCATTAAACACATATCCTTTATCCTGGTGATAATAAGGGTAGGCTACATCAGACTTGGTTTTTCTCAGATCCATGCCTAGTTTTCAACGGTCGTCTTAGTAGGGTCCTTAGTTTTATATGATTTGCTGAGTGGGGTGGGACTTATTGCGTTAAGTGGGAGGAGTCATCTGTAGAAAGTACTCTGTTTGAGTAGATTTCGTTAAGATTCTGACTCTTAATGGCAGTTTGTGATTTTGAGGCTATTTCAGTGAAGGCTGTTTTGAACATTTGACAGATTTATGCTTAATTCTCTCAAACAGTTACTGAAAGATACACTTTTGTGTTTAAAAGCTGACCACTACCATGAAGTACTCTGAGTAGATTTCGTAAAACATCTGACTCTTAATGGCAGTTTGTGATTTTGAGGCTATTTCAATGAAGGCTGTTTTGAACAATTGACAGATTTATGCTTAAATTCTCTGAGAAAGTTACTGAAAGATACACTTTTGTGTTTAAAAGCAGACCACTACCATGAAGTACTCTGTTTGAGTAGATTTCAGCACACAGGGTCTCTAGTGTAAACAGAAAAAAACATAACATTTTTAAGTATCTAATAATATACTATCCACATAATATACTAGTTTAACCCCTACCAAAAAAACAACATTTAATAATTACATGATATTATAAACTAAAATAAAGAAAATACTTACCAGAGTTTTTCAAGATCAGACGCAGGTCAACAAAATGCATAGAGGAGGTATGGTGCTGGCTCATTAGCCCTCACACTCTTCTTAGAATGATCCTGTGCAATTTTTAAAAGTTGAACTCCTATCCCCATATAAACCAAAATAACAATAGCCCTTAATTAACACTAATCATTTAAAACCCCTTACATCTAATTTAGAGAGGATAACTAAAAAAGTGTAAGGTGGCTGTTTTAAACTAATTCCACCACATATATATCTTATTTTAACCCTATAATGTATTTACTTAAAAAAGAGTCCTCTGTTCTACAAGATGAGACGCAGCAGCTCAGAGATCTTTGGGTCATGTAAGGGGCAGCAGCCGAGCTACGGTCTTAGGGCTGCGAGATGAATCGACTGGTTGTCAATTATTTCATTATTCATCAACTATTTTGATAATGAATCAGTCGAAGTTGATTGTTGAAGTCCTTCCAGCTTCTTAATTGTGAATCTCTTCTGGTTTCTTACGGTCTTAGTCCATTATTATTTGCTCTCAGTTTTGAGCTGATGGCAGAAACTGTGAGTAAGGATAAAGATACCCACAAAATGTCATTGCTGGCGGATTATATACTCTCATTCATTTGTAAACGCTTCGGCAGAAAGACCTGTTTAGTTGAAGGATTTGTATGAATATCACCAAGGTGTTTAGATATAGGAACGACCTTATCATCCCATATATTTACAGTTTTAAGTAAAGCATTGTTAGCAGAGAAAAACATAGTTAAATAAATAGGGTATCATTTAATTATCACTAGTTGGCCAAATAGAAAAGGTGATAATAAATGCATATTTTACACTTGGCTGACTGAATGGCTAAACCTGCAACAGCGGATCTGCAACTTTGTGCTATTGGAAAGTTATGATCACGCTCAACATATATCTTTTTATATTTCCTATGGAGTCAAGTTTCTGACCAGCTGATCAATATTAACATAACCTTTTATATATATTGGATGTATATCAAATATACTGCAGTTCACTGCTTCATTCGCACTTCTGGTTAGATGCTAATTGTGTCTGATATTCCAGGTTTTCCCCATATTTATGCTTAATTCTCTCAAAAAAGTTACCGAAAGATACACTTTTCTTTTTTAAAAAAGCTGAACACTACCATGAAAGTACTGGAGACTGCCCCTGTCTTGTCACATAGATTATACTATCTGTGTCGTGGTAGAAAACTCTGTGCTGTAATTTCTCCAATTCACTGTACAGTTTCAGCCAGTTTGTGATTTTTATGCTATTTCAGTGAAACAAGGCTGTCTTGAACATTTGACAGATTTATGCTTACATTCTCTGAGAAAGTTACTGAAAGATACACTTCTGTATTTAAAAGCTGACCACTACCATGAAGTACTCTGAGTAGATTTCGTTAGGATTCTGACACTTAATGGTATTTTGTGATTTTGAGGTTATTCCAGTGAAACAAGGCTGTTTTGAACAATTGACAGATTTATGCTTACATTCTCTGAGAAAGTTACTGAAAGATACACTTTTGTGTTTAAAAAGCAGACCACTACCATGAAGTACTCTGTTTGAGTAGATTTCAGCACACAGGGTCTCTACTGTAAACAGAAAAAACATAACATTTTTAAGTATCTAATAATATACTATCCACATAATATACTAGTTTAACCCCTACCAAAAAAACAACATTTACTAATTACATGATATTATAAAATAAAATAAAGAAAGTACTTACCATAGTTTTTCAAGATCAGACACAGGTCAACAAAATGCATAGAGGAGGTATGGTGCTGGCTCATTAGCCCTCTCACTCTTCTTAGACTGATCCTGTGCAATTTTTAAAAGTTGAAGTCCTATCCCCATATGAACCAAAATAACAATAGCCCTTAATTAACACTAATCATTTAAAAACCCTTACATCTAATTTAGATAGGACAACTACAAAGTGTAAGGTGGCTGTTTTAAACTAATTCCACCACATATATATCTTATTTTAACCCTATAATGTATTTACTTAAAAAAGAGTCCTCTGTTCTACAAGATGAGACGCAGCAGCTCAGAGATCTTTGGGTCATGTAAGGGGCAGCAGCCGAGCTACGGTCTTAGGGCTGCGAGATGAATCGACTGGTTGTCAATTATTTCATTATTCATCAACTATTTTGATAATGAATCAGTCGAAGTTGATTGTTGAAGTCCTACCAGCTTCTTAATTGTGAATCTCTTCTGGTTTCTTACGGTCTTAGTCCATTATTATTTGCTCTCAGTTTTGAGCTGATGGCAGAAACTGTGAGTAAGGATAAAGATACCCACAAAATGTCACTGCTGGCGGATTATACTCTCATTCATTTGTAAACGCTTCGGCAGAAAGACCTGTTTTGTTGAAGGATTTGTATGATTATCACCAAGGTGTTTAGATATAGGAACGACCTTATCATCCCTTATATTTACAGTTTTAAGTAAAGCATCCTATGGAGTCAAGTTTCTGACCAGCTGATCAATATTAACATAACCTTTTATATATTGGATGTATATCAAATATACTGCAGTTCACTGCTTCATTCACACTTCTGGTTAGATGCTAATTGTATCTGATATTCCAGGATTTCCCACACATAGACTTTACTTGGGTGGGCCGACCAGTATATTAACGGCCGCCCAAGTATATTTCGCTACCCATTTAGTTTTTTTTAATTTATTTTGAACGCAATGCTGCGCACATGTGGGCCTGCCTCACACAGGGTGACTGGCTGTCTACATGATGTGGCCTGTCGACATGGCCACTGTCATACAGATCATAAATCAAAGCCCTTGATTGGTCTATGTGTGTCAGTCAAGCTCTGGATAAGCTCAGGTGAGGTAAAGGACTCTGAGTGTTTAGATAGTTAACTTAGTCTAAGTTATATACCATGGTAAATACTACTACAAAACCCTGGATCAAATCTAGAGAGGACAATAACGTTTTTAGATGTCTTAGTGAGTGAAAAATAATGGCTGTTTTATTTTGTTTGAGCGTATTTCTTTTTTAAAACCTAACAGAGAGTGTCTTAATCAACATGTAGATTACCATCCCATGCTTATCTCTAACCCTCACATCAAAGGGGGCAACTCCAACGTGTGTGTGTGTGTGTGTGTGTGTGTGTGTGTTAATTGCTGTTAGAGGTAGGGGGAGCAGCCTGCTTGACCAAAAGAGGCACAAGAAAAGTTTGTGCACAGATCTCTGGCTGTAGGCATCTGCACCCAGCACAGATGCGGCATTCGTTTCTTGACTGGAGCCCCGGACGGATGGCGGTAAGTTGTCACATTTTGGCAATTTTTCTTTTTTGAAAGGTGACTTGGTAAGTGGAAATTACTGTCTTTTATTTAGTTTTGAGCATATTTCTATTTTCATCTAATTCCACCTCCCACAATCTCCTTGCCGGAGGAAGGGGTGGGGAAAGGGGGGATAGGCCTGGGCACCCTGAGCGGACCAGACAGCATAACTTCAAAGAGACTACCTTAATCGACACATCAAAGAATTAGACAACAAAACATGTCTCACTCATAAAAATACCTAGATTAACATCATAACAATACCACACCAAAGGGCAAAAACATCTAAGGCTAATTAGATTAGATAACCCTGAGGGACCAGACAGCATAACTTCAAAGAGACTACCTTAATCGACACATCAAAGAATTAGACAACAAAACATGTCTCACTCATAAAAATACCTAGATTAACATCACAGACTTATAACATACCACATCAAAGGGGCAAAACATCAAAGGCTAATTAGATTAGATAACCCCCTGAGGGACCAGACAGCATAACTTCAAAGAGACTACCTTAATCAACACATCAAAGAATTAGACAACAAAGGCATTCCACAGGGGGGCTTTTCACACCTACCCGTTATAACACATCACCCCTCACATCAAAGGGTCTCAAACAATGGGAGGCGGGACATAGCTCTGATAAAAGGCTCTCGACCAATGGGAGGCGAGGGGAGGCAGGACTTAGCTCATTTGCATAATTGGGGGCGTGTCACCTGTCACTTGTTATGCATACTAATGTGATTGAAACAGTATGGTTAATACTACTCCCTCGTTTACAGCTTATGGAGTGGCACAGTTCATTCACTGTCTCAGTGGTTCAATGCTTCCAGAGAAAGCCTTATGTTGCTAACAGATTCACCCAAAATATGAAGAACTTTAGGCGCTTTCACACTTTTCCCAGGAATAGTTCCGATAGTTCCTGGGATTTTGCGTTCACACCAAAACAATCTGGAACTAGAACTTTTTTTCGGGAACCTTTTCACCCCTTTTCAGTCCCTGCTAGAGAGGTGGTACTTTCCTTGGGAGGGAAAGGTTCCAATTTCTGATTGGCTGGGCAAATTGCAAACCACGCCCCGTAAGACTCCGAAAAGTGAAGCCGCCATTTTATTTTCTCGCATTAGCATTATTAGCATTAGCCCAGCACACCAACAGAGAGAGACTAACTTATGGCAACACAAAATGAATCAATCAATCCCAATATCACAAATGTTACATTTGTCTCAGTGGACTTCATAGTTTGTACAGAATATCAGTATGACAATACGACACCCTCTGTCCTTAGACCCTCACATCGTACAAGGAAAAACTTCTGGAGAAAACCCACAGTTTAAAGGGAAAAATGGGAGAAACCTCAGGGAGAGCAACAGAGGAGGGATTCCTCTCACAGGACGGACAGACGTGCAATAGATGCCGTGTGTAAATCGAAAAGATAATACATTTGCAATGTTTGGAAATGCATGTGTGTATAATAGGAAGATGAATCCACGACGATATCCATCCAGGACCTATGATCCAGGACCACAGCCGCGACTCTAGATCCAGGACACAGGACCGCATCAACAGGATCACCCATGACTCCGGATCCCGGCGTATATAGACACCAAAAAGAAAGAAATTTGGGGAAGCTGGGTTAATCGGAACATGAGAGTACACAGGTATAGACAGAGAGAAGGAAGAAGTAAGATGTCCCCCAACAAACTAAGCCTATATCAGCAAAACTAGGGGCTGAATCTAATCAGCCCTAACTATAAGCTTTATCAAAAAGGAAGGTCTTAAGCGCACTCTTAAAAACGGATAGGGTGTCTGCCGCCCGAACACAAACTGGAAGCTGATTCAACAAATGTGGAGCTTGATAAGAAAAGGCTCTGGCTCCCATTGTACTTTTAGAGACTCTAGGAACAACTAACAACCCTGCATTCTTGGAACGCAATGCCCTAGTACAGGGGTGGCCAACCCGCGGCTCTCGAGCCGCATGCGGCTCTTTGCCTAGTTTCATGCGGCTCTTCAGTTCATATCGAATTATGTGAGTTTGGGGGAGAGACACTGACTCCTGACAAGTGTTTCACGGTGTACCGATATTTGAAAGGTACCGCGATACCCTGCCGTTAAAAACGTTACGATTCCTCAGTTTCATTAGTATTGGTACTTTAAGAATGACGGGGGAAAGTACTCCGGTGAGAAAGCGCCGTTTTACTAAGAGCTGTGTGTGTTCAGCGCTCTGCTTCCACTCCCTGCACTGCAGCTGTGCCTGCAGTCCCTCCCCTCTCAAGCACGCTCTAAGTCCCTCCCCTCTCTTGTGCACGTGCTAGCTGCCAGAGCATGTGAGAAAACGAGAAGCATGGCTGCAAGTGGGAGTGCAACTGCCGCTGCGCCTCGGCTTGTTGACAAAAAAGACGCCAGAAGCTACATTTGGATGTATTTTAGCTATATCTCTGACAGTGAGGGCAAGCCTACGGACACCACAAGGCCTGTCTGTAAGAAATGTATTAATTTGATTTAATATGAATTCTTGTCATTTATTTTATTTATTGTTCTCATTGTTTAAAAGTTTGTGTTATGGTTCTGGTGTGAAATAAATCACAATAATTACATTTAACACTGTTTCCCTTTTTTTTAAGAAAAGTATCGAAAAATGATCGGAATCGCAATTCTTGACTTGGTATCGAAACCAAGATGTTGGTATCGTGACAACACTAGCTACTCCTGACAGTTAAACCTGATATTTAGTAGGTCTGTTAAGTATTGAATGCTGATAATTCTGACGTAATTTGGCCATTCAAAGTTGTTTGGGCTCGGATGAAATCGCTCCGTTACTTTCGTCCCGTGTTACTTTCGTCCCGTGTTACTTTCGTCCTGTGTTACTTTCGTCCCGGCTCTCCCTACGTGTGTATGTGTGGTGTCAGGTGTCAGTATGAGAGGATGACAGCGCGTCTAATTTTGATGTGGCCCAAGAGCCAATCACAATAATACCTGCGATGCAGTGAACCAATCACCTTTGAGGGGGGGGGGGGTAACCTACCGTTGATTAAACACTATCCAGTGTTTCCCCTACCATTGTCTTGGAGGGGCGCTGCGCCCCGCCAACGGAGCCCCGCGCCCCCCCCCCCTGAAATTCAAGGTGTTTAAAAAATATATATAATTATTTTTTTTTAAATATATATATAGCACCAAATTGCAAATAATCTATAACTACTGTCACTTTTCACATAGAACATGTGCTCTTTTATTAAATAAACTTTAAGTTGTGAGTTTAGTGTTTTTGAACTCTAAACTGTTTTTGAGCAGCTCCTCTCTCTGCTCCAGAGGATTTAAAAAATATACATCCCAATGCCACAAAAATGCATCAGTGATGTGGTTGAAATCTTGTCTCCAAAAAACAAAAAACTGAACAAGCGGTATCAGTGACTGTGTGTTTGATGTGGCTCTTTGCAGTAACATAGAAAAAATGTGGCTCTTAACCTCTGACTGGTTGGCCACCCCTGCCCTAGTAGGACAGTAGGGTATAATGAGTTCTTTAAGGTAAGATGGTGCCTGCCCATTAAGGGCTTTGTAGGCGAGAAGAAGAATTTTAATTTCTATCCTGTGTTCTATAGGGAGCCAGTGTAAGGCAGCCAGAACAGGAGTCCCTTTTCCTAACTCTGGTTAGTACACGAGCTGCAGCATTTTGAATCAGCTGAAGCTACTTGACTGACTTCTTCGTACACCCTGATAATAAAGAGTTAAAATAATCCAGCCTTGAAGTAACAAATGCATGGACTAGTTTCTCTGCATCGTTTTGAGGCAAGATATGCCTGATTTTTGCAATGTTACGTAGATGGAAGTAGGCGGTCCTTGAAATTGATTTTATGTGGGCGTTAAAGGATAAATCCTGATCAAATATAACACCAAGATTCCTTACAGTCTCACTGGAGGCCAAATTAATGCCATCCATAGTTAGTATATCTTTAGATAATTTGTTTCGTAGATTCTTTGGGCCAAGTACAATAATTTCCGTTTTGGTCGTGTTTAACATCAAAAGGTTTAAGATCATCCACGTTTTTAAGTCCTTGAGGCAGTCTTGAATTTTATTTAGATGATTAATTTCATCAGGCTTGATTAATAAATATAGTTGAGTATGATCCGCATAACAATGAACATTTACAGAATGATTCTTTATAATATTGCCTAACGGAAGCATATATAATGTGAACAAAATAGGTCCGAGCACTGAGCCCTGTGTTACTCCATGGCTAACTTTGGTTTGCGTGGAAGATTCATCGTTGACACGTACAAACTGAGAGCGTTCAGATAGATAGGACCTAAACCAGCCTAAAGCAGTTCCCTGTATGCCAACTAAGTGCTCTAGTCTTTGCAATAAGATATAATGGTCGATAGTATCAAATGCATCACTGAGATCGAGCAAAACAAGAATAGAGACAAGTCCCTTGTCTGAGGCTATTAGAATGTCATTTGTGACTTTAACCAGATCTGTCTCTGTGCAATGATGTGTTCTAAAGCCAGACTGAACATCTTCAAATAAATCATTGTTTTTTAAGTAATCACACAACTGTTTTGCGACTGCTTTCTCAAGAATTTTTGAAAGGAACGGAAGATTAGAAATAGGTCAATAGTTGGCTAAAACCTCTGGATCGAGGTTGTGCTTTTTAAGAAGCGGTTTTATCACTGCTACTTTGAATGATTGTGGAACATAGCCTGATAATAAAGACATATTCATAATATTTAATAAAGAAGTGCTAATTAATGGAAAAACTTCCTTCAATAGCTTAGTTGGAATTGGGTCTAACATACACTATACTGGTCAAAGGCAAGAGGTCATTAATTGTGTTAAAGAGTAACAATTTTATCGTTAAAAAAGCACATAAAATTGTGGAAGTCAGCGTCTGTCCTGCCTTTGCTAAAAGGAGGGGAGGCCACCTTATTAAATAACTGTAGCCCAATCTCTAAGTTGTCAGTTCTGGCTAAGGTTCTTGAAAGCTTAGTGAGTGAACAGGTAAAGGTGTTTTTATGTACAAATGACATCCTGTCTAAACATCAGTCAGACTTCAGAAAGCAACACAGCACCATCACCGCCACAATGAAAGTGGTGAATGACATTACGAGTATTTTAGATAATAAGCAGAGTTGTGCAGCTCTATTTATTGACCTTTCAAAAGCGTTTGACACCGTCGATCATCACATTTTAAAGCAGAGGCTAGCCAGTATAGGCATGTTCAGCCATGCAGTAGGGTGGTTTGTGAACTACCTCTCTGAAAGGTCCCAATGTGTTCATTTTGATGGGCTGTCTTCTGAGTGGTTGAACATTGCAAATGGTGTTCCCCAAGGTTCTGTTTTAGGTCCACTTTTATTCTCCATCTACATCAACAGTTTAGGTGAAAATGTGGATGAAGCTACTTTACATTTTTATCTGGATGATACCGTGATGTACTGTGCAGGTCCCTCCATTAAGGAGGCTGGTGTTAAATTACAGGCTGTTTTTAACATTATTCAGACTCAGCTCTCTGAGCTTAAGCTTATTTTAAATGTTGAGAAAACCAAGGTAATGCTCTTTTCTAAAGCTAAAAAGACACCAGAGCCTGTTTTAGATATTGTAACTACGCAAGGAATAAAACTTGAAGTGGTTACCTGTTACAAATACCTTGGTATCTGGCTTGATGATTGTCTCACTTTTAAACCTCATGTCAATAACCTGCTTAAAAAGCTGAGGGTTAGGCTAGATTTTTTCAACAGGAACAAGTCCTGTTTCTCGCTTGAAGCCAGGAAAAGGCTAGTCACTGTGACCTTTTTACCTGTGCTGGACTATGGTGATTTGATGTACTGTATATGAATGCACCTGCCAATTGCCTGGTCAAGTTAGATGCTTTGTGATCACAGCACACTGAGATTTGTGACAAACTGTAAAGCATTAACCCACCACTGTACCCTGTATGCAAGGGCTGGTTTGCTTTCACTAACTGTACGGAGGCTCAGTCACTGGTACATTTTTATATACAAAGCCATGTTAGGGAAACTTCCATCTTATATCTGCTCCCTGTTCTCACGGAAAATTGTAAGTGGCTACTGCCTGAGATCGCATGCTGTGGTTTTATTAAATGTGCCAACTGCTAGGACTGTCTTAGGGAAGACAGCTTTTAGATGCGCAGCTACTCTGTCTTGGAATAGTCTGCAAATTAAATGGAAACTGAACAATCTGGTGCCACTAAATGTTTTTAAAGCTCGGTTGGATGCTAGTTAATCGGAAGCTATTGGTACCTGTTTATGTGGATAATTATGTAAATCATGCTGTATGATGGCCTTTTGTTGTTCTATTTATGTTTCATGTGGAACTACTTGAGCAGGTCTCCCTTGAAAAAGAGATCAATGATCTCAATGGGATTTATCTGTATAAATAAAGGTTTGAAATGAAATGAAATCAGTTGTTTGTGGTGTTCCAATCAGAATGGCCTCTGATTTGCTGCTATTCAGTTGGAGGGAGTTGTTGCTCATCAAATCAAATCAAGTTTTATTTATATAGCACATTTATAAACGATTTTTGGTCGAGCCAAAGTGCTGCAACCCGCAACCTCACTCTAGCCAACCCAGTAAGCAGCATACACCTAACTCACCACATAAATTTACAGAAGGACTCTCTAATCCCACCCGAGAGAGCATGATTTCCCTTAAAGATCTTTCATTTCTGCATAGAAGGGAGTTTAAGATTCATGGAGGGCAGATAACTGACACTTCATCAGACATTAGCTTTAACAGCTTATGTAAACAGATCAAATCAAATCAAGTTTTATTTATATAGCACATTTATTGGTCGAGCCAAAGTGCTGTACATATAATAAAAATAGCCTACAGTAGCGACACTTTACAGCAAATACAACAGCACAGATTGTTCAGAATATCAGTATGAGAAAAACGACACCCTCTATCGTTAGACCCTCACATCGTACAAGGAAAAACTTCCAGAGAAAAACCCACAGTTTAAAGGGGAAAAAATGGGAGAAACGTCAGGGAGAGCAACAGAGGAGGGATTCCTCTCCCAGGACGGACAGACGTGCAATAGATGCCGTGTGTAAATCGAAGAGATAATACATTTTACAGCATATAGACAGAATGTTAGGAAATGCATGTGTCTGTAATAAGAAGATGAATCCATGAAGATGTCAGCTACAATCCTGTGGAAGCCATCAGGGAAGCAGCATGGCGAGACCCAAGGCAGGACCGCAGAGACAGGTTCAGCCACGACCCGAACGTCCACGAGTTTATCCAGAACTCAGGATAGAGGATCCAAGACACAGGACTACAGCAAGAGGATCAGCCTCGACTCCGGATCCCGGCGTAGGTATAGATACAAAACAAGAAAAAAGAATTGGCTGGGTTAATCGGAACAAGAGAATACACAGACACAGACAGAGAGGAAAAAGGTCATTGGATAAAAGTTATTCTTGATAACCCTCTAGAAAGATCTCATGAACTTCCCCACTCAATCTATCAAGACCCGAACAGTTCTATTAAAAGTCCAAGGTAAAGGCACAGGCTGGCGCATACCACTCATGGAATCCCTCACCATATGAACTCTGACCCCTCAAGTGTACAAGTGAAGAGACACCATGCTCACAGCATGCTCCTTTTTAGAATAGTATTTCTTCTCTTCTCTGAGAAACAAGGGTATGAAAAGAACAGCCAGAAACAGAGGAAGAGAGGCACAACGTAACTACGTAAATGCACACTCCTAAATATTAAACGAGTAAGAGGTGAAGAAACACAAAGCCAGAAATTGAAAAGAAAAGGCACCATCATGCTTCCCCTTAGAATAGGGTGAAAATTATGAAGACCCAAATTATAAAGAGGGGACATGGGATACTAGTGAAGAGGGACAACAGTGAAAAAGCCCAACGTATCCAACGTACTAGCACTCTCCAAAGAGACAGAAAGTCAAAGTATACGCCGAGAGTCACAACGTGACTACGTAAATGCACTCTCCTGTATAAATTAGTTCAAGGGAAAGGGGGTAAAAAACTAAACTAATCAAAAGAAGGAAGTAGAGAGGCCTAAATGCCCTCTCCTAGAATTCAGGTAAAGGAAAGAACTGGGGAACAAACAAGTACAGGAGGAAAGGCCCAACGAGTCAACATCAACACACTCTCCAAGAATAGTTCTAGGTAAACGGGATAGGAAGAATATAGTAAGAAACAGAGCTGAAAAGGCGTCCAAGAACGCTTTCCCTCTAGTCCAGGGTGAAAATGTAGGATAAGAAACCGAGATAGAGAGCACAACAACCTATCTCTTCGTCAGATGCACTCCCCCGCCTGGATAAGCGACTCTGTGCCCCATCCCCCTCTACCGGACCTTAGATCCGCAGAGGGAGATGAGAGGGACCAACCCTAAGGGGGGGTTTAGGATTTTAAAAGAAAACCCCGCAGAGATCCGAAAATGAATGAAGAAGTAATTACAAAACGGTTTATAAAACCAAGAGGTTATTCCTCATATTTCTAAAATGTTCTAATCTAATTCAGGGTTATACCAACTCAGCTCCAAGCAACCAGATGTAGCAACCAGTCAGAACCTTCTCTAAGGTCTCCCCGCCCCCAACCTACTAATCATAAAAAACTGAAACCCCATAAAACCCCAATAATATTAATAACATTTAATAATATTAAAAATAGTATCAATTCTGTGGATAACTAAATAAATAAATAATTAAACAAAAGCCAGAGAGAAAAAGTGAGTTTTAAGTGTTGATTTAAAAAAAAAATCCAGTGGTGTATGTGTTCCAGGCATCTTGAGACTTTTGAAAGTGCCAGATGTTTATCCGGGGTAGTTTGGAAATAAATCTGTGTGTCATCAGCATATGTGTGGAAGCTGATGTTATGGCTCCTCAGTATTTGTCCCAGGGGCAACATGTAAATTAAAAAGAGCAGTGGCCCAAGGACTGACCCTTGGGGTACAAATGTTACTCCGTCAATGTATGTCTTTTCAGGCCGCCATGTTTTGTCCTTTCTGTGGCCAACATCTGGGGACAGTTCAAGTGTTCTGTGGCTCCTGTGGCAAACATGTACAGTTTGTGGCAGAAGTTGAAGACAACAGTAAGTTCACTTTTTTATTGTATCTGTTTCAAATGCAAGAAATAAGGATTCAACACACTACTCTGTTTAGAATACTAATTGGCAGATGCATACACTAGTTATCAGCATGAAGGACACATTTTTTTCATTGTCTGTTTATGTGAAATATGTAGAAGCCATCATTACATTGTAGACCAACTCATGATGAAATACACAAAACAGCTTATATTATACATTCATAATTGTGTATTAGTTCTATCTTTATAGAGAACATTTAGAATCAGATTTTGAGACAGTGAGCGGCTGGAAAGTCACATCGCCATGGGGCACAAACAGTTGCTGACGTGATGTTTTCTTCATTCTCAGGCATTCCATAAGGAGGGTCAGGAACTCACGCTTGGGACCACCAGTGTCCACTCCATCCTCAGTGTGTCCCTCATCATCAGTGAACTTAACTGACATCTCATGAGAGGGGTCGAATGAGGCACGTTTGAAGCCGCGGATTGCTCCATCCCACACATACTAGGGGTGTAACGGTTCACAGAAGTCACGGTTCGGTTCATACCTCGGTTTGGGGGTCACGGTTCGGTACGGGTTCGGTACAACAAGGAAAAGCAAAGAAAAGTCCCAAATGCATAATTTGTTTTGCTGTTATTTATTTTTAACAGTAGTGTAAGTTTTGGAACTCTAACATTTGGAATCATTAACTGTATTACACAGTTAAAAACAAACCACAAACAGTACCACACACACTCAGATGGCCATATTATTTATAATGGCTGATGTCAAACACAAAGGTTAAATAAGCTGTACAACTAAAAAGAATGTCTTGAAAATATTAAAATAAATAATAAGAAAATAAAATCTGTACCTTTAGGAGCAATGTCTAACATGTGTAATTAACTTGTGAGTGCGTGAGGCCATTATGCCTAAATAAAGGTACTCAAGCTTTACTCTATTTTCAAGTTGTTCTTCAAAAAGATGAGTTTGTCTACGTTGTCAGTAGTGAGGGCAGATCTGTTGGCGGTAACTATGTCACCTGCCGTCGAGAAAACCCTCTCGCTGGGGACTGAGACTGACTCGGATGTGATTGAGCATGTTTGATGTGTTACCATTAGCATACCGCACCGCTGTCGAACAACGCCGACACACCGTCCTCGTCCGATCCACAACTCGCACCCCATCATTGTTGTAGTCCACAGGGAACGCAAAATGTTCCCACACACCTGATTTAAAAGAAGCAGGTGGGTCTTCTAGCTCCTGTGTGTTGTGTGAACTCGCCATATCTACTAACTTTTCTTCTTCATGTATTGTGTTCGTTTTGTTGTGTTCTTGTTCTTCATTTGTTATTTACGGGCGGCTGGCTGTTAGGCGCAATACCGCCCCCTGGATTATAAATAGTGTAATACTACACTGAGTGACAGACCTTTTTCCCACTCGTAAAAAAAGGCGTATTCGTCCCGAACCGTGACGGTACGGGACGAATACGGATACCGTTACACCCCTAACACACACACAGAGAGTTCTGCAACAATGTCCTCCGCCGTCAGGTATTCTGGGAAAGACAAAGTGATGTATTGTAATATTAAATGATGATGCTATAATAAGATTTACAGTATAGAATAGAACAATTAAGTGGTAAAAGTAACAATTAATACCTTTCCTCTGCAGTTTGCTCCATTTTGTCTTCTGGCTCAGACTGGCTATCAATAATGATAGGTACATACACATGTGTGTAGTTGCTGCAGTGAGAAGACAGTTGAATAATTACTTTCAAATACATAATATATGCATGACAGGCATATTTACAAAAGGATGTCGATCCTCTTCCTGTTTTTCAATACATTGGGTTCTAAACTGACAACAGCACTGTTGTCATACTCCTGCACAACCCTTGTAAACATTTGAAATGGATGCAACAAACAATATCTGATCCTTGAAAAATATGTGTGGGTGTTTTTTGTATCGTCTTCACTAAGATGTCAGATGTTGTGGGTGTCATTTGGAAATGTATAAAAGTATAATTGTTCTGCTTCCTGGCAATGTTACCCACTGTGATTGGAGGCTATACAAACAAACAAATGTAAAATAAAGATACACACCAAACAACTGTGTCACGATGCAACTGTCAACCTCGTTTACCTATAGAAGTAGTTCTGACCCGGGGCAGACTGGACCTCTTCCTGGAATGGGGTTGGTGCTCCATCCTATTTTTACCCAGGAAATAAGTGCACACAAAGACATTTATTGATTTCATGTTCACAAATTCAAACCTACATGGTATAATTACATTTTTAATTAGTCTTACACGATCAGACGCTGGTTGTGGGTGCCTGAGAGGTCTGATAAAGGTAAACAACAAATATATTCAAACTACTGTACTGTTAAAACATTCTGCTTCTTGTGGCACAAAATAATATGTTGACAATGTGTTATTTCACCCTGGCAAACTGTTGTCCATTCGTGGAGTGCTCACTTCGTGAACATTTAGAGTGTCTAACACCAGGCCTGGCTCCAGCATGAAATGACTGAGGGGGCTGTTAAAAAATCTGAGGGGGCGATTTTTTTTTCACAACAATGAAAAATACTGGCAATGTTATTAATTGACACACCAAGCTTTTTTCCTTCTCACTGCTCTATAATCTCTTTGCTTCTTTATTTTTATTCCGGATTTACCCCTCTCATTCTGTTCTTGTCCTCTGATCTTTAATAATAGATAGTACATTATTAGATGCCTGCAATTTGGTTAACAGACTAACATTGATTTCCTCAATTTATAAATTGACAGGATCTGTAATTATACCATAACCTTTTCTCCTCTATCCCTTAACTCGTCTTCCTATACAGATTTACTAACTTACTATCTACGCTAGTCACGCCAGAATTAAAGGGGACCTATCATGCAAAATGCACTCTGGTACGTCTTTTATACATGAATATGAGTCACCGGTGTGTCAGGGAACTCACCAAGTGTCAGAAAATACAACCCTCTCTCTTTTCCTCTATACCTACATCTCTAAAAATGGGGCTGCAATGGATCTGATACAGACTGATCCAGATTTGAATTATTTTCTACGTCACAAAAGTGGTGCTCCGCTTAGTGGTCAATTCCCACCTGTCAGGGGAATGAGAGGTTGGGCCACGGCCGGCCATTGCCGCTCGAAAGCGTTGGAGACGCTGTAGTACATACAGTATGCCAGGCCTGTAAGTGGTGCTGTAGTCTGCCACAAAAGCAGTGAAGAAGACTTCCCTTGCATGGTTGCCATGGTTGCCCTTCTGTTTATTCTCCGCTGTGGCTCTTTTTCTCCCTCCCCGAGGCAAGCGTTTGCGCCTCCTGCTTTAAAACAAATGAATAATGACTCTATATATTCATATGTAAGGGATAATGTTCAGCGACGCGGTCATTATGTCGAAAAGAACACCGACAGGCTGATCGCTGCACATTATCCCGCTTATTACATGGCCACATTCTCAACAAAGAAACGATATGACTCCCAATATTAATTGAAATGCTTTTATGGATTTAGAAAATGATTTTATTGATTTAAAAAATAGTTGTATTGATTTAAATTGACATGCATCCGTTGTTACTGTTTGAACTAACGTAACAACGGCAGGAACTGCTTCAATAGTGTTTTTGAGGAGCTTTTTGATTTTGATACAGATTTGAAAACATCGTTGCTTGCTTTAAGTAGCACAATTCATTATGTCAAACCTTGGAAAGTATCTAGATATCCCTGCCCTAATGCCAAAGTAACTGGCAACTGAATATGTGTTGCCGTTTGATGTCTATGTCTGGACCGCTGCGTAAAAAGGAGGGTTTCTGCCCCATTACTTCTCTTCTTACTTCTATAAGAATAAAACACGGAGGACGGAGATCTCTTTTTCTCCCCCTCTTCGGACAGCCCAGCAGCTGATCTCAGAGCACGCTCCCCTCTCCTGCAGGGGGGCGTGGTCAGCTGCAGCTCACAGAATCAGCCCCCTGCAAAAACAGCGCTGGAAAGAGCAAATAGAGCGAAATGAGGCATGGCTTCATTCAATCAATCAATCAATCAATGTTTATTTATATAGCCCAATATCACAAATGTTACATTTGTCTCAGTGGACTTCACAGTTTGTACAAAATATCAGTATGACAATACGACACCCTCTGTCCTTAGACCCTCACATCGTACAAGGAAAAACTTCAGAAGAAAACCCACAGTTTAAAGGGAAAAATGGGAGAAACCTCAGGGAGAGCAACAGAGGAGGGATCCCTCTCCCAGGACGGACAGTCGTGCAATAGATGCCGTGTGTAAATTGAAAAGATAATACATTTGCAACATAGGTAGTCCAAATGTTTGGAAATGCATGTGTGTGTAATAGGAAGATGGATCCACGAGGATATCCATCCAGGACCTATGATCCAGGACCACAGCCACGACTCAAGATCCAGGGCTCGTGATGCAGGACACAGGACCGCAGGATCATCCATGACTCCGGATCCCAGCGTATATAGACACCAAAAAGAAAGAAATTTGGGGAAGCTGGGTTAATCGGAACATGGGAGTACACAGGTATAGACAGAGAGAAGGAAGAAGTAAGATGTCCCCCGACAAACTAAGCCTATATCAGCAAAACTAGGGGCTGAATCTAATCAGCCCTAACTATAAGCTTTATCAAAAAGGAAGGTCTTAAGCGCACTCTTAAAAACGGATAGGGTGTCTGCCGCCCGAACACAAACTGGAAGCTGATTCCACAAATGTGGAGCTTGATAAGAAAAGGCTCTGGCTCCCATTGTACTTTTAGAGACTCTAGGAACAACCAACAACCCTGCATTCTTGGAACGCAATGCCCTAGTAGGACAGTAGGGTATAATGAGTTCTTTAAGGTAAGATGGCGCCTGCCCATTAAGGGCTTTGTAGGCGAGAAGAAGAATTTTAAATTCTATCCTGTGTTCTATAGGGAGCCAGTGTAAGGCAGCCAGAACAGGAGTAATGTGGTCCCTTTTCCTAACTCTGGTTAGTACACGAGCTGCAGCATTTTGAATTAGCTGAAGCGACTTGACTGACTTCTTGGTACGCCCTGATAATAAAGAGTTACAATAATCCAGCCTTGAAGTAACAAATGCATGGACTAGTTTCTCTGCATCGCTTTGAGGCAAGATATGCCTGATTTTTGCAATGTTACGTAGATGGAAGTAGGCGGTCCTTGAAATTGATTTTATGTGGGCGTTAAAGGATAAATCCTGATCAAATATAACACCAAGATTCTTTACAGTCTCACTGGAGGCCAAATTAATGCCATCCATAGTTAGTATATCTTTAGATAATTTGTTTCGTAGATTCTTCGGGCCAAGTACAATAACTTCAGTTTTGGTCGTGTTTAACATCAAAAAGTTTAAGGTCATCCACGTTTTTAAGTCCTTGAGGCAGTCTTGAATTTTATTTAGATGATTAATTTCATCAGGCTTGATTGATAAATATAGTTGAGTATCATCCGCATAACAATGAAAATGTACAGAATGATTCCTTATAATATTGCCTAACGGAAGCATATATAATGTGAACAAAATAGGTCCGAGCACTGAGCCCTGTGGCACTCCGTGGCTAACTTTGGTTTGCGTGGAAGATTCATCATTGACACGTACAAACTGAGAGCGTTCAGATAGATAGGACCTAAACCAGCCTAAGGCAGTTCCCTGTATGCCAACTAAGTGTTCTAGTCTGTGCAATAAGATATCATGGTCGATAGTATCAAATGCAGCACTGAGATCGAGCAAAACAAGAATAGAGACAAGTCCCTTGTCAGAGGCTATTAGAATGTCATTTGTGACTTTGACCAGAGCTGTCTCTGTGCTATGATGTGTTCTAAAGCCAGACTGAAAATCTTCAAATAAATCATTGTTTTTTAAGTAATCACACAGCTGTTTTGCGACTGTTTTCTCAAGAATCTTTGAGAGGAACGGAAGATTAGAAATAGGTCTATAGTTGGCTAAAACCTCTGGATCGAGGTTGTGCTTTTTAAGAAGCGGTTTTATCACTGCTACTTTGAATGATTGTGGAACATAGCCTGATAATAAAGACATATTCATAATATTTAATAAAGAAGTGCTAATTAATGGAAAAACTTCCTTCAACAGCTTAGTTGGAATTGGGTCTAATATACACGTTGATGGTTTCGAAGAGAGAATCATTGAATTTAATTGTTCAAGGTTTATGGCTGAGAAGCATTCTAGTTTACTATCTAGTGTAATATTAGAACTTATGTTTCCGGGAGTTGATAACACTATACTGGTCAAAAGCAAGAGGTCATTAATTTTGTTTCTAAGAGTAACAATTTTATCATTAAAAAAGCACATAAAATCATTACTACTGAGTGCTATGGGAATAGAAGGCTCAATCGAGCTATGGCTCTCTGTCAGCCTGGCTACAGTGCTGAAAAGAAATCTTGCATTATTCTTATTCTCATCTATTAGTGAAGAGTAGTAGGCTGCTCTCACTTTACGCAGTGCTTTCTTATATTCATTGAGAGTAATATGCCAAATTAAACGAGATTCTTCAAGTTTAGTGGAACGCCATATCCTTTCAAGTTGTCTCGACTTTTGCTTTATTTTGCGGGTTTCGGCATTATGCCATGGAGCTAATCTATGTTGTTTTATTTTCTTCTTTTTCAAAGGAGCAACAGAGTCTAATTTTATTCGCAGCGCATCTGTAGCAGTAACAGCATGATCAATTTGGGGTGGTGGACATTTTGTATAAGTTTCCTCCCCTACATGCAGACCTGCTATCGAGTTAAGCATTGGTGGAATCTCTTCCTTAAATTTGGCTATAGCACTAACAGATAGGTTTCTGCTGCAGGAGCTTTTGACTAATGCTTTGTAGTCTAGGAACAGTACTTCAAAAGTTACTAAGAAATGGTCGGATAAAGCAGGATTATGCGGTTCGACTAATAGTTGCTCAATTTCAATACCATAAGTCAGAACAAGGTCGAGAGTGTGATTATAGCAGTGGGTTGGTTTATTTACACTCTGACAAAAACCAACAGAATCTAATATAGAGTTAAATGCAACAGTAAGGCTATTTTTATCATCGTCAACATGAATATTAAAGTCACCTACGATAATTACTTTATCTGTTTTAAGAACCAAAGTTGATAAAAACTCAGAGAATTCTGATAAGAATTCTGAATAAGGACTTGGTGCACGGTACACTGTAACAAATAAGATTGGCTGCAAAGTTTTCCAGGTCGGATGCGTAAGACTAAAAACGAGACTTTCAAAGGAGGTATAATTTAATTTTGGTTTAGTATTGATAAGTAAACTTGAGTCAAAGATTGCTGCAACTCCACCTCCTCGGCCCACGCCTCTGGCAATATGAGTATTGATATGGCTGGGTGGAGTGGCCTCATTTATGCTGACATATTCTTCATGTCTCAACCAAGTTTCAGTGAGACAGCATATATCAATATTATAATCTGATATTAAATCATTTACCAATATTGCTTTAGATGCTAGAGATCTTATGTTTAAGAGACCACATTTAATATTCCTGTTTTGTTGCACTGTAGTAGTTGTTACATTTACTTTTATTAGGTTATTATGTATGACACCTCTATTAGGTTTTACCTTAAATTGTCCTTGGGCAGACACACACACCGCTAATATTGGGTATTTTATTGGGTTCGGGATTCCTATGGATGACTGCCTAGGAGAGAGCGCAGAGAAGTGTGTAAGACTGCGACTCTGCCTCCTGGTCTCAACTCCAGTTTGTCATGGATTAAGTCCACAAAGCCCTGAAATGTTTGCCGAAATGAGATCTGCACCTTCCAAAGTAGGATGAATGCCGTCTCTCTTAATCAGACCAGGTTTTCCCCAGAAGGCTGTCCAGTTATTTACGAAGCCCACATTGTTTGCTGGGCACCACCAAGACAACCAGTGCTGAAATGATGACATGCGGCTATACATGTCATCATTGATCAGATTGGGGAGGGGACCAGAGAAGATTACGGTGTCCGACATTGTTTTAGCATAACTACACACCGACTCCACATTAAGTTTGGTGCATTCTGATCGGCGTAAACGAACATCATTACCACCGACGTGAATAACAATCCTACTGTATTTACGTTTATTTTTAGCCAGCAGTTTAAGATGCGCCTCAACGTCGCCCGCTCTGGCCCCCGGAATGCATTCGACTGTGGAGGCTTCGGTCTCTAACTTCACGTGTCTCATAATAGAGCTACCAATGACCAGAGTTGGCTTCTCAGCGGGTGTCTCGCTGAGTGGGGAATATCTGTTAGATACGTGAACGGGATGGTGGGGACCTGCGGGTTTCGCGTTATGCCCCTTCTGAACAGTCACCCAGTCTTCCTGCTGCTCGGGAGTTGCCGGGGGACGGCTAATAGGAGCTACCTTTTGCCGGTCCGCACTGGCTAACATGGGCTTTACTGTAGCTGAGTTACTTTCTAAGATGCGGAGCCGGGCTTCTATGGCTATGATTCCCGCCTCCAACCTAACAGCTATACTACATTTAACACATGTATCGGTACCAGTAAAGGAGGTAGGGGAGTAACCAAACATGAGACAGGAAGAGCAGGAAATAGCACCAGAGGGTGGGGAAAGAGCCATGGCTAGCTATCAAGCTAAAGTAGCTACCGTTAGCAAACCCGAAAAGAGTGTAGGCAACTGTGGAGTTACAGTCGCTAAGAGACGGAGAGTTGTGAGTGCTTAAGCTGTAGTAACGTGTGATTACAACGTCAGGCAGTTGCCGTGATCAAGAGTTTTAAAACGATCGATTAAGTTAAGATAATAAGCTATCAGCAGCAGAACAGGCACACGGGATACCCGGAGATGACAATGACAACAACCGGAAGTTACAACATGCTTACCGCAATAGTGGTCCGTGTAGCAACAAGGAACTCAGGAACTGTCAGGAACTCATTTTCAATAGCTTCGATAGCGTTTTTGAGGAGCTTTTTGTTTACAGATTTGAAAACATCGCTGCTTGCTTTAAAAGTAGCACAATTCATTATGTCAAACCTTGGAAAGTATCTAGATATCCCTGCCCTAATGCCAAAGTAACTGGCAACTCCCCTCTCCTGCAGGGGGGCGTGGTCAGCTGCAGCTCACAGAATCAGCCCCCTGCAAAAACAGCGCTGGAAAGAGCAAATAGAGCGAAATGAGGCATGGCTAAAATGCAGGATCTGTTTGGTATTTTGAAAAAAAAACTATATTTATATACTTTATATAGGTATGGCCCTACAATATATTGTTCAAATATTGCATGATATGTCCCCTTTAAAAGAAGAAATAATCTGGTTAATTTTTTATTTTCAGGATTGAATGTTCAAACCAAGGCCTGAAACCTGGCATTTCATAAGAAAGTGACTAATATATATAGGAGTCTAACTGCCATGAGAAAAATCAAATCAATGTTCCAGAATCCGTCACTAGATGTCACTCATTGTACCAATATGGTTTATATAATACATAACATATTAGTATTGCCTTGGCAAAAACCTGATCCATACAGGCAGCCCTAAATATTAACAATTAACCATCATGTGTGGTGCTATCTGTAATAATAATAATAATAATAATAATAAATGATATTTATATAGCGCCTTTCAAGGGACCCAAGGTCGCTGTACATGGTGGACAAACAAAACAAACAGACAATCAATGGGCAAACCAAATAAATAAATAAAGGAAGCCGGGGGAACAGAAAAGGGCTAGGGCCCGAAGGCCAGGGTGAATAGGTGTTTTTTTTAGTGATGATTTGAAGATGTCCAGGATCATTATGGATCTCGGCAGGAAGTGCATTCCAGAGGGTGGGGGCCGCAACACTGAATGCCCTGTCACCAACAGTTCGGAGGCGAGAGCGGGGGATGGAGAGCAGGCCCGTGTCTGAGGACCGCAGACTCCGAGAAGGGGTGTAGGGATGGAGGAGGTCCGATAAGTACTGGGGGGCGAGGGTATGGAGGGACTTGTACGTGAGGATGAGTGTTTTGTATTGATTCCGGGATTTGACCGGCAGCCAATGTAGGTGGATGAGGGTGGGGGTGATGTGGTGCCATGGCTTGGTGTGGGTGAGAAGCCTGGCGGCAGAGTTCTGGACGTATTGGAGCCTATCCAGGGTTTTGCTGGGAACCCCGGACTGTAGTGGTCTGTCTTATTTTTTGTTGATTTCATTATGTTTTCACAGAGCTGTGAACATGAATTTCCCCCTGGGGACAATCAATCTAAACTAATTTAATATTCAATCCCACACTTTGCGATTGAGAACATAAATGTTACAGTTACATTGAATTAGAAGTAGTAGTAGAAGAAGAAATACGCTAACGCTACAAACAAGCACAACACTGTTACTCTGTTTTTATGTGATTTTCTGGATTTTTTGTCTCTCATAGTTGAGGTATACCTAGGATGAAAATTACAGGCCTCTCATCTTTTTAAGTGGGAGAACTTGCACAATTGGTGGCTGACTAAATACTTTTTTGCCCCACTGTATAAGGAATCTCCCCTCTCAGGCACAGCAGGATGTTAGTAAGGATGGATGTCACCCTCAGAGTTAGCAGCTTCAGTGTCACCCTGCAGCCTTCAGTCTTTCTTCTACATTTTCCCATGTTTGCATTTAGTGAATGTGTAATTATGGCATATTGTGTGTGGAGCGCAGGCCGTGGGTCCACTCGCATTAGGTTGACTTAATTGTGTGAACATCTCAAGACAGGAATGGCCTGGTTTTGGCCTGTTGGTGTTATGTGTGTATGTGTTTTTTTTAACTGGCTATGTGTGTAGAGACATAGCCTCCCAACACATTTTTTGTTGTATAAAGTTATTTTAATCAATTATAGTTATTTTTCAGCTGTCAGTGTTTTGATCAATATCTGTTTGTTTTTTAGCATACATGTGTTTTATAAGATGAATGTGTGTTACACAGTGAAAGTTCCATAATGTATACATATTTATTTCTATGTTTGTGTACAAGTGTGATTGGTGTGTGAGTGTGTGTCTCTGTATGTGTTTGAGTATCTGCCTGCTTGTGTGTTTTACTTTCTATGGGTGTCGAGACGTAGCCTCCTTATACATTTTTGTAGTATTAAGTTTACTGTAAGCTATTTTTCAGTTTTAATCAACAGCTGTTCTGTTTCTGTTTGTTTGCGTGTTTTTTTCTATGAGTTACACAGTGATAGTTCCATACATATTAATGTATGTGTTTGTGAGTGTGCCTGTGTTATGTGCGCTGGCTGGGGGGGGGGGGGGCAGAAGGCAGCTATTAGCATGGTACATGATCCGTGGTGAATTGAAGCCTTATCAAAGAGAAGCTGGAGGATTTATGTGTTGAGTTCCTCCCTCCTCTGAAAGCGAGCTTGTCCCTCCCTGTTCCTCTACACTCCTCTATTCAGCCTTTAAAATGCCTCAGTGTAGTGCAAAACGTCACACACACACACACACACACACACACACACACACACACACACACACACACACACACACACACACACACACACACACACACACACACACACACACACACACACACACACACACACACCACACACACACACACGTCTTCCTGATGCTCTGACATACAAGCAGGTAGGGCTGGTCAATTAATCATATTTTAATCGCGATTACGATTATGGCTTGCAACGATTACGAAAACAACGTAATTGAAATAAAACGATTATTTTTTTGCAAAATGTTCAATATCAAACACTTAGTTCAGCTTTCAAAATGAAATTGCAAAATTGTGACAAGTTATTTTAAAATGTGTAAATGTTGTCCATTTATGTTAAGATGTGTTAAATCACTAATGTTTGAATAACAGCATTTTATTGATGCAGTCAATGCATCGATCACAATTGATTGTTTGCATCAATGCAATCACTGCATTAATGCAGTGGAAATTAAAAAAGTGTATGTACTCAAATATTGTACTTACAGTATGTACAGATTTGAGATGATTTACTTTAATTTGTATGCTTCTAAATAGCTCTTATTGTATGTTTATATACTAAGGATGGTATATAGAGTAGATATATGCTAGATTCACTTCCACTTGCTTACATTCAAAGAGTATGAGTACATTTAGCTAATAATACTCTTACTGTACTTAACAGTGTAAAGAAAAAGAATGTGAACGCTTTGAAATGACCTGTATATGCATAATACGTTGAACTGTCAACCTTAAAGTCCCTATAATACATATATATATATATATATAATCTAATATGTTTTGTGAACTACTTCACTAATAACCTCTAACAACGTGTGCCTTGTTCAGTACAAAACCTCTCTCAAAATGTTGGTTACTGCTCTCATTTCTTCACATGTGATGTGAGTCATCCCTCATTCACACATGCTTTCAAACGAGCATCTTTTAGGTGACAGTTAAAGACATTTACATTCATAAGGTTGCAATTGATGTCTCAGCAATATCAAAAACATTGAGACAGCGGTGCTCATGGGAGGGCATCATAAAGGACAGACGATCTGCACTGTACAGCTCAAATTGGCAATATATTTTTGCAGAAACATCTTACTGTTGTACATAAGGCAAAATAAACTCATAGCCTATTATAAAACCACTCTTAAAATGAAGCATGCAGAAGGGACTCCCATGATGCCCCTGTGCCTGTACCACTATCACTTACTGAGAACAGTGATTTAACTCTAAAAATGCTATTCGAACCTTTCAGTCACCTGAGATCTCATACACAATGGTAGATTAAATGATTGGAGTGAAACACAAAGTACCAGTATAAGAGCCTCCAATGATACCAATTGATAAGTCTGATCAGGATGGGGCTTTCTGTAGAAAAAATATAATATCAGCACTTATAACTTCTTTGCAAAAACTAATTGTAGAGAGTGTGTTGAAACACTCCCATGGTTACTCACCTTGTGTTTACATTTTACTGCCGGACGTTGGTCTTGAAGTCCATGCCAGCAGTGTTACAGCTTTGTGTGGGAGTTGTTGGTCTGTTGTTCAAAGTCACCGCCGCTTTATCACTGTTTGCACTCCCTAACAAACACAGATATTGCACTTATCACCTGCTAACCCAAGTCACCTTGTCTCGTTTTGTTTGCACATTATCATTAACGTTTCTGCAAATTCAAGAGATTTCAAATGGCCTTTATTTACTTAAAGCTTATGTTCACACATAAAAGCCTGTTGGCAGGTCTTCTTTAGGAAAGTGTTGTGACTCACAGGAAGTGTTCAAATTAAATACATTAAATGTCAAACACTTGAACGTGCTGTCTTTAAACAACTCTCCTGTTATCTCCATCAGAACAACCTTCTTGATCCGCACCTGTCTGGTTTCAAGGCAGGTCACTCCACAGAAACTGCCCTCCTCGCTGTCTCTGAGGAACTGCACACGGCTAAAGCAACCTCCCTCTCCTCTGTCATCATCCTTCTGGACCTGTCTGCTGCATTCAACACGGTGAACCATCAGATCCTCCTTCGCACTCTCCAAGAACTTGGAGTTTCAGGCTCTACAATTTCCCTCCTCACCTCATACCTCAAAGACCGCACCTACAGGGTAACTTGGAGAGGGTCCGAGTCCGACCCTTGTCAATAAACTACAGGGGTCCCTCAGGGCTCTGTTCTTGGTCCCCTCCTCTTCTCCTTGTACACAAACTCGCTCGGATCGGTCATTAGCCCGTGTGGCAGTAGCCGCAGAGGGGAGGATAGGTCAATGTATTTGTTAAAGTTGGTTTGATTACACCATTCACAATTCCGACAACGCCACCTTGGGAGTTTCACCCAAGGAAATATTAACACTTTCTTTAGTTATAGAGAGGACACGTAGGTTCGAACACTAATGGAGCAGGAGACGTGGTTTCAATTGATCAAAAGTCAATAGTTAAAATGGAGTTCAAAACAGTCGCACAAGGCTGTAGCACAAAGGGGAAAAATGAATTAGGGGCTGAGGCTTACCAGTGGGGAGATAGGGTCGACGAGTGAGTGGAATGATCCCTAAACAAACCAAACTTAAATCACCCCAGTCATACGTGCAGGAAATTAAATCCCGGGGGAGCACATCACACACAAAAGAAGAGAGGAAAACCACCACCTTGGACACCAGCACCACCACCTTCAGCTCTCAGTAACTAAGTAGGGAAACAAGAGGGAAACGCAGTTAATGGGGGCTAAATACGTAGATCAATGTAATAAACAAACACAATATCAAATATGTTCTCATAAGCAGATGATAACGTGTGTAAACATTTAAGAATAAAACAAATCACAAGAGAAAAGGTTCAATTAAACAAAATAAATAATTAACTAGAATAAAATAAACAAACTAATTTAAATCAAGTTGGCCAAAGTAAGGACAAGTTATAGAGGGAGTTAGCCCCAGAGTTCAGTGACTTCCACACTTCGAGTGTCGGCCCAAGCAAGGCAACAGGAAGGCGTGCAGTTAAAGCAGCACTTAGTAGGCGACGCACCCGAAGGATCCTCCACTAGGTGAGGCAAAGCAGGGCTAATTATCAATACGCTGGCAAATTGCAGAACCTTTCCTGAAGCGAGCAATGCTACTGCAACATACCTGCACCGGTGGCGGAAGCAAACACGGCAAACATGCAAGTGGGGCGGGTCTGTGTACCAAAAAAACAAGAGACAGCCAGCTAGAAACCTCTGCCCTTTTATAGGGTGCCCCCTGGTGGTGATATGCTCACAAGAGCCAAACGAGGAGAATATGCTTTACAAGGGATTAGGACTCTCATCCTGCTACACCCACATGGATTTTCATACCACTGCTACGCTGACGACACCCAATTAATTCTGTCTTCCCGTTCTGAAACCCAGGTCGTCGCACGCATCTCTGCTTGTCTAGCAGACATCTCTCGGTGGATGTCTGCTCACCACCTCAAGCTCAACCTTGACAAGACTGAACTGCTTTTTCTTCCGGGAAAAGAGTGTCCCACTCTTGACCTAACAATCAACATCGGCACCTCTATTGTTTCCCCGGCTCAGACTGCAAGGAATCTGGATGTGACCCTAGATAACAACCTGTCCTTCACAGCAAACATCGCTGCCACAACCCGCTGCTGCAGATACAAGCTTTACAACATCAACCTTCCAACATTTTCCCACACCACACCGCTCCTCCACTCCATCCACTGGCTTCCAGTAACTGCTAGAATCCACTTCAAGAAACTGGTACTTGCGTACCATGCTGTGAATAGATCTGGCCCTTCCTACATCCAGGACATGGTTAAACTGTACACCCCAGCACGTGCACTCCGCTCTGCATCGGCCAAACGGCTCGCTGCACCTGCACTGCGAGGGGGACCCAAGTTCCCATCAGCAAAAACACGTGGGTTTGCTATCCTGGCTCCAAAATGGTGGAATGAGCTCCCCATTGAAATCAGGACAGCAGATAGCTTACACATCTTTCGGCGCAGACTAGGCAAGGCAAGGCAAGGCAAGTTTATTTATATAGCACTTTTCAACACAAGGCAATTCAAAGTGCTTTACAAAAAATGAAAGACATTAAGAAAATGGCATATAAAATCAGTCATTAAAAAGAAAAGCTAATAAAATAAACATTAAAAGAAGAAATACATGGATAAACATTAAAAGAAAAAATACGTGGATAAAAGTCACAGTGCAGTCTAAGATATGAATAGTTCAATTAAAAGCAGCGACAAAAAGAAAAGTCTTCAGCCTGGATTTAAAAGTAGTCAGAGTTGCAGCGGACCTGCAGGTTTCTGGGAGTTTGTTCCAGATATTTGGAGCATAATAACTGAACGCTGCTTTACCATGTTTAGTTCTGACTCTGGGGACAGAAAGCTGACCAGTCCCTGAAGACCTGAGAGATCTGGATGGTTCATCATTTAGCAGTAGATCAGAAATGTATTTTGGGCCTAAACCATTCAAAGCTTTATAAACCAGCAGCAGTATTTTTGAAATCTATTCTTTGACACACAGGAAGCCAGTGTAAAGACTTCAGAACAGGAGTGATGTGATCCACTTTCTTAGTGTTAGTGAGGACTCGAGCAGCGGCGTTCTGAATCAGCTGCAACTTCCTAATAGATTTGTTAGTGAGACCTGTGAAGACACCATTGCAGTAGTCGAGTCTACTGAAGATAAAAGCATGGACAAGTTTTTCTGACATTAGTCTTTTAATCCTAGATATGTTCTTTAGGTGATAGTAGGCTGATTTAGTAACTGTTTTAATGTGACTGTTGAAACTCAGGTCAGAGTCCATGACTACACCTAGATTTCTGGCTTTATCTGTTGTTTTGAACATTGCAGACTGAAGCTTAGCGCTAACTTTGATACGTTCTGCCTTGGCTCCAAAAACCATTACCTCAGTTTTATCTTTGTTGAATTGGAGAAAGTTCTGACACATCCAGTCATTGATTTGTTCAATGCACTTACTCAGTGTTTGAATTGGAGCATAGTCTCCTGGTGAAACTGTTACGTAAATGTGTGTGTCATCTGCATAGCTATGGTAACTTATGTTGTTGTTTTTCATTATCTGAGCCAGTGGTAGCATGTAGATGTTAAAGAGAAGAGGCCCCAAGATGGAGCCTTGAGGAACCCCACATGTCATATTTGTCAACTTATATGTGTATTTACCTATAGAAACAAAGTTGTTTCTGTCCTTTAAGTAGGATTCAAACCAATTTAGGACTGTTTCCGAAAGTCCCACCCAGTTTTCCAGTCGGTCTAGTAATATGCTGTGGTCAACAGTGTCAAACGCAGCACTGAGATCTAATAATACTAACACTGAAGTTCTGCCACTGTCTGTGTTTAAGTGGATGTCATTAAAGACCTTTACAAGAGCAGTCTCAGTGCTGTGGTTTGGACGAAAGCCTGACTGGAACACATCGAAACAGTTATTTAAATGCAAAACAATTACTCAACTGTTGAAAAACAACTTTTTCAATGATTTTACCTAGAAATGGGAGGTTTGATATGGGCCTATAATTGTTCATTACTGAAGCATCTAGATTATTCTTTTTTAAGAGCAGTTTTCAGGGCCTGTGGAAAAATACCTGAGTGAAGAGATTTGTTTACTATATGAAGTAGATCTGAGGCCATGCAAGGCAAAACATCTTTGAAAAATCCCGTTGGAATAATATCAAGGCAGCAGGAGGAAGATTTCAGAAGTTGTATAATGTCCTCTAGGTTTTTATCATTCATCTGATGGAATTGTGTCATGGTGTTTGAATTGATGTTAAGTGGACACAGAGACAACACATTTGCTGTTCCTGATGCAGAGGCACTGACTGCTTGTCTGATTTTCTGAATGTTGTCAGTGAAAAAGGAGGCAAAATCATTGCAGGCCCTGGTGGATAGAAATTCAGAGGCTACTGACACTGGGGGGTTAGTTAGTCTGTCGACGGTAGCAAACAAGGCACATGCGTTGTTTTTGTTTTTGGTAATGATGTCAGAGAAGAACGATTGTCGTGCGTTTTTTCAATTCCAAATTATAAAGGCCAAGTCTCTCTTTATAGATTTCAAAGTGAACCTGGAGATTTGTTTTTCGCCACCTACGTTCAGCTTTTCGACACTCTCTTTTTTCTGTTTTCACGGTCATGGCCTTTCTCCATGGAGATATTTTCTTGCCAGACACTTCCTTTACCTTAGTTGGAGCAAGGGCATCTATAATATTTTTAATTTTTGAATTAAAATGATCTACTAGCTCATTTACTGAGATGTTAGCAGGGGCAAGTGTGGAAGAAAGATTCTGAGTAAACATTTCCCTAGTATTTTCAGTTAAATATCGCTTTGTGGTTACCTCTTTTTGAAAATGTTTGTGAACAGAAATAGAGCTCTCAAAGAAAACACAGGAATGATCAGAGAGCGCAACATCAGTCACCACAACCTTAGAGATATTCAGACCCTTTGAGATAATGAAGTCCAGAGTGTGCCCCTTATTGTGCGTGGGCTCCGTCACATGCTGAGTCAGTCCATAGCTATCAAGAACACAAAACAGTTATTTTGCCCCTCTGTCCTGACGGTTGTCAACATGGATGTTAAAATCACCAACAATGACTAAACGGTCAAAGTCAATACACACTATAGACAGCAGTTCAGTAAAGTCATCATAAAAGCTTGCACAGTATTTGGGTGGTCTATAGATATTTAGGAACAGAGCTCGAGAGGAGCATTTCAGCTGAAGGGCCACATATTCAAAAGAAGCAAAGTTCCCATAAGATGTCTTCCTGCATTGAAGAGAATCATTGAACAGAATAGCAACTCCACCCCCTTTCTTATGCATTCTTTCCTGACTCATAAAACTAAAGTTGGGAGGGGTTGATTCGATAAGAACAGCTGCACTGTTATTTGTTCAATCCAAGTTTCTGTTAAAAACATAAAATCGAGATTGTGCTCAGTGATAAAATCATTGATTAAAAATGTTTTTCCTGCCAAAGACCTGACATTTAATAAAGCTAGTTTAAGTTTGTTAAACACACTATCAGTCATGTTTTTTGTAACAAGCTGTGGCTGACATGGAATCACTGCTAAATTAGATAAACTCACACAAACGTTTGAGCGCTTCCTGTATCTAAGATGATTCACCGCTCTTAATCTATTACCTATCAACATAGATATCGGCAAAGCTATAGGCAGGCAGGGCCCCAGCATGTCCTGGAAAGAGTTAAGAGTGCCATACGCCCTTGAGCCTGGACCCAGCACATATCAGTAAGAGTTTGTTGCATTTTGTACACACACATCCTTATCAGGCTTCGGAGACTGCAGATGCTTTCTTGAACGGAGGGGAGGTGGTTGACGTAGGCACGGTGATGGAGACGGGGGAGATGGTGCGGGGGTAGAAGACATGCTGCCAGGGGGGGGGAGGTGGTTGACGTAGGCTCGGTGATGAAGACGGGGCAGATGGTGCGCGTCTCCGCGGTGATTTTGGTGGGCGTCGTTGAGGAGCGGGGGTAAAGGACCCTCTGTATCGCCTTCATGTGTTCAACGATCTCCAGGAGGGTGGGCGAGGGTGAAAGGGTGAACGGAGTATCCTCAAAAGCGTTGTCAGGGGGGGGGGGGGTGACGGGCAGTGGAGACTCCTCCATGTGTCTCCCATAATCAGAACGTTCCTCAGGCGGGTGCAGTGATAATTCTTCAGGGTTTTCTGCGCGATGTGTTGTGTCTTTCTCCTGTCTTCTTTCAGCACTTCTGACTCTTGTTTCACAACATCATTTGTTCCAATGTGTAGTACCACATTCTTCACAGTTGGATGTTCAGCCCCAATATGCAGGATCTTCTCAGCCAAGTCAGAGACCACATCTTTGTAAAGCTCACCCGTAAAGTGCTGCTTTAACTGCACGCCTTCCTGCTGCCTTGCTTGGGCCGACACTCGAAGTGTGGAAGTCACTGAACTCTGGGGCTAACTCCCTCTATAACTTGTCCTTACTTTGGCCAACTTGATTTAAATTAGTTTGTTTATTTTATTCTAGTTAATTGTTTATTTTGTTTAACTGAACCTTTTCTCTTGTGATTTGTTTTATTCTTAAATGTTTACACAAGTTATCATCTGCTTATGAGAACATATTTGATATTGTGTTTGTTTATTACTTTGATTTATGTATTTAGCCCCCATTAACTGTGTTTCCCTCTTTGTTTCCCTACTTAGTTACTGAGAGCTGAAGGTGGTGGTGCTGGTGTCCAAGGTGGTGGTTTTCCTCTCTTCTTTTGTGTGTGATGTGCTCCCCCGGGATTTAATTTCCTGCACGTATGACTGGGGGGATTTAAGTTTGGTTTGTTTAGGGATCATTCCACTCACTCGTCGACCCTATCTCCCCACTGGTAAGCCTCAGCCCCTCATTCATTATTCCCCTTTGTGCTACAGCCCTGTGCGACTGTTTTGAACTGCATTTTAACTATTGACTTTTGATCAATTGAAACCACGTCTCCTGCTCCATTAGTGTTCGAACCTACGTGTCCTCTCTATAACTAAAGAAAGTGTTAATATTTCCTTGGGTGAAACTCCCAAGGTGGCGTTGTCGGAATTGTGAATGGTGTAATCAAACCAACTTTAACAAATACATTCACCTATCCTCCCCTCTGCGGCTACTGCCACAATAAAAGTATTGGCTAATTGATCACGGGTGGGCAGTGGCAAGCAAGTGTAGAACACAACTGTGTTTCATCGTTGTGATGAACTCGATGGCGGGTGTGTATGACTACAGTTAACTGTGCTGTTGTTGGAGAGAAAGGGTAGCGGAAAAAAGTATATGCGCTCCTGATCGGGGGGCATAGCGCCACTAGAATAGAGTAGTGGTGTCGCAAGAGGATAAGCTAGTTATTGCTCTTGGACGGTCTTCAGGCACCGATCTAGGACTTGTATACAAGGGTGGACGCGCGAGTCAAGACGCCCCACTACATAATTCCCTACCCCCTCTGAAACCTCTTAATTCGGACTAAATTGAGCTGGATGAACTTTGCTATCGCGCTGGTGTTTATTGCGAGTTCATATTTGTTTGTCTAATTGTTTGTATGGGGGGGTCTATATTGGTTTGTATACCCGCCGTCTTGTGTATGTTTTGTAACAACTAATAATGAATCAGTCCATAGCCAAGGTAAAATAAACTAAACTTTAGTTAACTCACTAAAAGTAAAGGACTTGAGAAAAATAAATAATGTAAAGATGTAAAGCTAAATTCTGGTAGTATAAATGTGCTGCAAAATGAAAATAAATAGCAAAAGAGTGTTTGTATGTCCTGCATCTGAGTGTGCAGGGGAAAATGTAAACAAGAAGCACACTGCTCGCGCTATAGGTGTAAGAAGAAAATAAGATTACAGTATATTGCTTTAAGAATACATTCTTAAATTGTATTGCTGGTATGTTAAGATATGTTTGTGACCTTGTATAAACCCTATGCCCCGTCTTACACCCTGAGACCCTCAGAGGCATCACTGCTGGTCGTAAAAAAAACCTGCCTGAGGAGGTCAGGGTTGCAAAATCTGTCCGTTCAATTAGGTCAATGTTGAATTATTTGTTTAATTTATTCTTAAATCTATGTATTGTATGGTAATAATGAATAAAAACTAGGGCTGTCAAGTTAACGCATTAATAACGCGTTAACGCCACTAATTATTTTATTTTATTTTAACGCATGTGTAATTTTTGTCCTCGGCCGCCCCGTAGTTTCAGAGAGCATCGAGTTTAAAATACATTCTACAAGCTGATGCTGACAGCCCCGCTCCTGCCGCCCGCTTGTGGCAGATCTGGCAGGCACCGACTGGCCATCGGGAGGACCGGGAGGGTGTGTGTATGTGTGGCGCGAGCAAGCGAGGCATACCTTACGTGTATTGCTGTTGTTAGCATCTGGTGCTAGCTACCTGCGCTAACGGATATAAGGAGCTGTTTCAATGAAAACAGAGGAGCGACATTTCGCCAAGCACTTGACTTTATGCAGGAAGCCAGACAGTGGGACATTGTACGAAAAGTCAGCACACTCAGCATGGATAGTGCGTGCAACATGATTGCAGCGCCCAGGCAGCTCCCGTTCGAGCGTATGCATTGAGTTGCACATAGCTCCAATGATCCATCACAGTGTCTCCACACACACACACACACACACACACACACACACACACACACACACACACACACACACACACACACACACACACACACACACACACACACACACACACACACACACACACACACACACACACACACACACACACACACACCCACACAGTATTATTGTATGAGAGAGGTTCCAGGTTGAATTGAGGCGAATGTTTGTAATGTTCAGAGGTTGTTGTGTTTAATATTCATGAGAATATTTGTCATTGATCAAATGATAATAAACACACATATAAAGCATATGTGTCCACTCATATGTTGATAAGAGTATTAAAAACTTGAAAAATATCCCTCTAAGGTACATTTAGAACAGATAAAAAATGTGCGATTAATCGCGATTAACTATGGACAATCATGCAATTATATATTTTAATCGACTGACAGCCCTAATAAAAACGCATTCCGAAACAAAGCAGATAAGACAGAACTAGATACAGACATAATACTAATTATTGTAGAAACATTTTGCGCTGTTGCTGCAAAATGGAAACTTTGTTGATTATCTATTCCAACTGGACACTGGAATCAGATAATTAATATAAGTTGAAGTTCAATTACAGTTTTAAATATAGTTTGACATTCTTTTTTAAACTGCTTCAAATTATTTCTCGTATCAACCAATTGGTCTCCACAGAAATGACTAAAATTAAAATAGTTGTTAAACTACTGACACATTTTCTGAAACCGAGCTTATGAACAATAGAGAAAAGGTCGCTGGTTAAGCTAGGATCAATATATTTATTGAAGTTTTTATTGTGTGCATAATAAATGTATGTAGAGAGTATTGAACCCAGCTCAAGCTAAATGTCAAATGTCTTTAATTAATGTACAAGTGTTTTGATTTCTTAAAAAATTCCAGTCTGGCTTCCTTTGAGTTCAGTCTAAGCAACACATTGTTTCTCATAACATTCTCACTGCTGTCCCAAATGTTTTAAACCTTGGGCAGACAAGCACACACACACACACACACACACACACACACACACACACACACACACACCACACACACCACACACACACACACACACCACACACACACACACACACACACACACACACACACACACAACACACACACACACACACACCACACACACACACACACACACACTGACCACATTACATTACATTGCATTTAGCTGACGCTTTTGTCCAAAGCGACTTACAATAAGTGCATACGACCAGGAAGAAACAACCCAGAAGAAACAGAATCATAAAGTACAGCAGGTATCATAGAGCCACACATTTCAAGTGCTACTCAGCTGGCTATAGATAGGCCAGTCCTATGTTAGTATATAAGTGCTTTGTCAGCTGGCTATAGATAAGCCAGTCCTATGTTAGTATATAAGTGCTTTGTTAGTAATTCTATCGCTCGAAGTGGAGTCGAAAGAGATGAGTTTTCAGTCTGCGCCGGAAGATGTGCAGGCTTTCTGCCGTCCTGATGTCAATGGGGAGCTCATTCCACCATCTTGGAGCCAGGATAGCAAACCCACGTGTTTTTGCTGATGGGAACTTGGGTCCACCTCGCAGCGAGGGTGCAGCGAGTCGTTTGGCTGATGCCGAGCGGATTGCACGCGCTGGGGTGTACGGTTTAACCATGTCCTGGATGTAGGAAGGGCCAGATCCATTCGCAGCATGGTATGCAAGTACTAGTGTCTTGAAGTGGATTCTAGCAGTTACCGGGAGCCAGTGAAGGGAGCGAAGGAGCGGAGTGGTGTGGGAAAATTTTGGAAGGTTGAAGACCAGACGAGCCGCTGCATTCTGGATGAGCTGCAGAGGTCGGATGGCACATGCAGGTAGACCAGCCAGGAGGGAGTTGCAATAGTCTAGGCGTGAGGTGACGAGAGCCTGGACCAGAACCTGGGTGGCTTTCTGGGTCAGCTGGGGACGAATCTTCCTGATGTTGTACAGCGTATATCTGCAGCAACGAGTTGTAGCAGCGATGTTTGCAGTGAAGGAGAGGTTGTTATCTAGGGTCACACCCAGATTCCTTGCAGTCTGAGTCGGGGAAACAACAGAGGTGCCGATGTTGATCGTCAGGTCAAGAGTGGGACAATCTTTTCCCGGAAGGAAAAGCAGTTCAGTCTTGTCAAGGTTGAGCTTGAGGTGATGAGCAGACATCCACTGAGAGATGTCAGAGATGTCACACACACACACACACACACACACACACACACACACACACACACACACACACACACACACACACACACACACACACACACACACACACACACACACACACACACACACACAGTAGTATTGTATGAGAGAGGTTCCAGGTTGAATTGAGGCGAATGTTTGTAATGTTCAGAGGTTGTTGTGTTTAATATTCATGAGAATATTTGTCATTGATCAAATGATAATAAACACACATATAAAGCATATTTGTCCATTGACCACTTCAGGGGACATTACATTGACTTACATGCATTTCCTGGAGACTTATCCTAACCTTAACCATAACCAACACATGCCTAACCCTTACCCTTAACCTTACCCTAACCCTAATCCTAACCAAGTTTTCACCCTAAAATTAATGACTCCCCTCATGGGGACCTCCAATTTGTCCCCATAAGGGAGGCGAGTCCCCACACGTGACTGTGTAAACAGATGTAGGTCCCCCTAAGTATAGTAATGCTAGGCCACACACACACACACACACACACACACACACACACACACACACACCCCCACACACACACACACACACACACACACACACATACACACACTTTGGATGAGTATTCACCTTGTCCACATTGTAAATTGTAGCCTTCTTTAGAGTTATTAGTAATTCAAGATTAATTATTAAATTAAATGTGGTACATAAGATAAAATATATAAAACTTTGACATGATGATTTTGTTCACAACATTAGACCTTGTTCTCCAATCTCTACTAGAATAAGATATCGTATTGTGCAATTAGGCCAATGGTAAAGAGAGACATTGATGACCTTGTGTCCCTTTGTTGGTACGTGGTTCCATTTTGTCTATGGCCTTGGACGGCTTCACCAAGAGTCACCCAGTTCTGCCCTGCTACAGTCCGGCAGAGTGCAGTCGCAGAGATGCTATGGCTGCTCTACATGACATTAACGGTCTGGTCCGAGAATGGACACCATTTCCTGCTCCCAGAGAGAATGACACACCTCAAAATGAACATTACAGCCGTTGATACTGTCTCACGTGGGTCTGCTCCCCCCACCGAGCCATGAACTGAAAGCTTGACATCTGCTTTGAACACTTGGAAGTAGGGTTGTAACGGTACACGTACCCGTACCGAACTTATGCGGGACGGGCCCTTCGGTTCGGTACACGTGTGTACCGAACGAATATAACGTTAAACGTAAAAAATTGAGAACGTGAACAACTTCTTGGAAGTTATCTCAGGTGCTGCGTCGCAGCATTCAGAGTAATTTGCTCACATTGTGTTCAACGCGTCATAAGTCATTTCATTGGACGAGAGGCATACTATGAGAGCTGGTCAGAGGGATGCGTTGAAATGTAGTCAGTAATTTGAGGAACTGTCGAAATGGCGAACGCAGATAAAGTTGAGCTCGAAAATCCTCCAGCATTGAAGTCTCCGGTTTAGGAACATTTTGGTTTCGCAGTTACGTACAAGGATGACGGACAAAGACAGGTGGACCGAACCAAAGCTGTTTGTCGGCATTGTTCAACTAAAATTGGTTACGCGGCTGGCAATACATCAAACTTGCACACTCATTTGAAAAGGCATCACCCAAACGTGAATATCACCAGTACCAAAAGACTGAAGTGCAAACCCAACTCCCACTAGCATTTAAGCCTCCACCACTCGCAAAATGTTCAGACCAAGCCAAAGCTATTACAAACGCCAAATATCCTTATGTTGCCATGTTAGCAAAGCGCTACCTGGCTGTATCTGCTACCTCTGTCCCTAGCGAGAGGGTGTTCTCCACACAGGAGACTTTGTTAGTGCCAGCAGATCTGCCCTTTCTGCAAGCAATGTGGACAAGTTAATCTTTCTTTAAAAAAACATGAAAATACAATGACAAGCAAGTCATAATGTCAAACTGGCTGCTTAGGTACTAGTACAGTACAGTTCAAATACAGATCGAAAAGCTGCACCTTAATGTTTATTTTATTATATTTTAAAAAACATGTTATGTTTTGTGATAATTTTTTCTGCTGTACCGAAAACGTACCGAACCGAACCGTGACCTAAAAACCGAGGTACGTACCGAACCGAAATGTTTGTGAACCGTTACACCTCTACTTGGAAGCCTCCCTGTCAAACCAGCACAAACCCTTGGGTCAGTCAGATGAGACTAACGGCTTCGCTTAGGGCATTTGGGTCAGATACATGACTCTCGTTACCACAGAGTGGGTTTTTTTTTTTTAAGGCTATTCATACTGCTATGCAGAGGATGCTTGTAAGTTGACAAGCTGTTAAAAGCCCCTACTATTTTTAGTATAGGCCTAATGTCAGGGGCCTCTTACTGTCTAATTCTGCATGTATTCACATTATATGGACAATGTTTCCACCTGGTAAAACTAGAGGCTGCACGAAACTCAGGCTACAATACAACTGTGATGCCCCTGTGGGTGCATCAGTAGAGAGGAGGTGGTGGTTGGTGATTGGTGATTGGTGATTGGTGATTGGTGTTTGCTGTTTGCAGTGATTGCAGTGGCTCAGGGCACCTGGGTCTGGTGTCCTGCAGCTATTTAGAGCCTCTCTGCTCCTCTCTGTGCCCTCTCTGCTTTCCCGTACAGGCCCCGGTGTTGTTAAGTATATGTTGTGGGTACTCTATTTGCTTTACTCTATGCACTTCAACACTCTCACACATACATATTCATACAACCCTCACCCTGCATTTACCCTACTGATACCACTGACGTCCACACCTCATCCCTTACTTCTTGTTGCACTTCAGTTCATTTGGATTGTTTCGATTGTTTCCTTTAAATAAACCCATTTGTATAACCGTTGACATGGTGTGTCTCGTCTTTGTTGTGGCCTTTTGAGCCAGGTCACAACAAATGGGGGCTCGTCCTACGGGTTATTTGGTTAAAAGTTTGTGTAGTGCTCAGAGCACATGGTGTCATTTGAGCAGCTGATTAGTTGATGTGGTCCAGCTGTGTGCTGGCTTGGCGCTGCTATTTGGGGGACACATCATGTCTTTTGGGTTTCAGGAAGCTTTAGTGTCGTCAGGTTTTGTGTGCTAATCAGAAGGTAAGATGTTGCTGCTTGTTACGCTTTTGTAAAGAGTTTTCCCCGCTAGGCTTAAGTGGCGTTTCCCTTTGGGTTGCGTCTGTTTGTTTTTTTTATAGTGTTGTGGCAACGTGGTTAGTGTCAGCTGTTTTCGGACAGCTGTCTCGGGGGCACATCCGCGTGATTTCTTGGTGTTACCTGCGTGCAGGTCGCTCCATAACTCCGCCGGGTTCCAGTGCGTAATTACCCACCGCAAGCCACATGAAGACTAGGTGAGATTAGGAAGATTTTGTTTAGGCAGTTAGGGGGAAATTCTCTGTTGGGTTAATCTTATGCCCATGCGTGTTGGCAGTTTGGTACTTTGCTTTCTGATTGGCTAGTATGACTTCTTTGTCAGCGTTTGTGGATGCGCCCTCAGTATCGTTCTTAGATAATTGCCAGAAGGCGCAGTTAGTCGAAATAGCAGAGCACTATGACATTGCTGTTGTGGGGAGCAAGCGGAAACATGACATTAAAACTGTCATTGTGTCATCTTTGTTTGAGCAGGGGGTGTTGCAGAAGAGTGAGTCTGGTGCGGCAGGGTTCGTGCCGGTAGTGGTTCAGACAGCTGGTTTGACGTTCGAGCAGCAAAAGGAGCTTTTGGCCATGCAGTTTGATCAGGAGAAGTTGCAGTTGGAGATGAGGTTGGAGCAGGAGAAGTTGAAGTTGGAGCAGGAGAAGTTGCAGTTGGAGATGAGGGGTCAGCAGCAGGAGGTAGAGAAGCGTTTAGAGGTGGAGAAGGTGCTGGAGGTGGAAAGGATGAAATGTGAGGTGGAACATGCTAGATTACGGCTGATGGGAGAGGGCAAGTTGTCTCCAAGGGAGGATGGTGGTGATAGGTCGGCATCAGGCAGTGGCGATATAATTTCTTACTTGCGATTAGTGCCAAAGTTCAATGAGCGTGACCCGGAAATTTTTTTCACTCTATTTGAACGCATAGCAGAGGCAAGAAACTGGTCAGATTCGGACAGAGTGCTGTTACTTCAGTGTGTACTCACTGGGCGAGCACAGGAAGCCTATTCGGCGGTTTGTGGCGAAAATGCTTTGGACTATGATAGAGTAAAATCAGCGGTGTTGAAATCTTACGAACTGGTTCCGGAAGCGTATCGTCAAAGGTTCAGAAGTTGGGTCAAGGGAGATAAGCAGACACATATGGAGTTTATCCGTGATTTAACTTCTCATTTTCAGCGGTGGTGCGCGGCAGCAAAGGTTGCAAGTTTTGACGGCCTTTGTGAGCTCATTGTCTTGGAACAATTTAAAAACAGTCTCCCTCAGCGTGTGGCCACTTATGTGAATGAACAGAAACCTTCCACCGCATTTAGAGCTGCTGAATTAGCGGACGATTTTGTGTTGACACATAAGGGCAGTTTTACTGAGAAGTATTCTAGGGGTGATTGGAAACGGGGAGAAGACAATGGCTATGCCCGCGGTGGTGCAAAGTTTTCACCAGGCTCCTCCCGTAGACTTGTAGGTACAGGGCGACCCGAGGGGGCCAAAGTGGACCTATGTCATTATTGTCGAGAAGAGGGTCATTGGAAGGGGCAGTGTCCGTTGCTGGAACCTGAGGGGAAGCCTCGTTCTTCACCACATGCTCCAGCCATGTGTTGTTCTGCCGTTTTGGTTAAAAAGCCGCAGGGTGTAGGATCGGGCATGGTGCCTGATAAGAAGCTGGTTTGTGCCGACTTGGATGTGGGTTCTGTTTTTGAGCCGTTCATAACGGAAGCCGTTGTGTCAGTAGTTGGTAGTGACAAGTATGTTCCGATTAAGGTGTTGCGTGACACAGCAGCTAGATACTCATTTATTGCTGAGTCAGTATTGCCTTTTTCATCAGAGACAGAGACTGGGGATGTTGTGCTGATGAGGGGCATGGAGATGGGCTTGATCCCTGTGCCACGGCATACAATAGTGCTGGATTGCGAGCTGGTGCGGGGAGTTGTGTCTATTGGCGTGCGTCCCGCGTTGCCACTTGATGGGATACAGATGATTTTGGGCAACGATCTCGCTGGTAGTGCTGTGTGGGCTGGTGTGCCACCGCCTGTGGTGGTTTCCAGGCCGTTGGCATCTGTGGAGCCAGATGAGAGCGGTTTGCAAGTTCCAAGTGTGTCGCCAATTTATACTGTTACGCGTTTGCAGAGCCGTAGGATGTCTACTGACCTACCTGTTTCAGAGTCTGGAGAATGTGGTCCAGCACGGTACTTTGAGATCGGGACAAAGAAGAAGGAGAGGACAGTCAAAGAGGTGAAGAACAAGAGGAGGCCGAACAAGAGGAGGCAGAAGAAGAGGAGGCCGAAGGAGGTCGGCGCGCCCAAGAGACCGATGAGCGCCTACATGCTGTGGCTCAACGCCAGCCAACCCAAGGAGGAGTGGGACATAAAGGCAGTGGAGGCGAGGAAGCGGTGCGGGGTCGCGGGGCAGGAGTTCGGAGACAGTGGAGGAGGAGCGTCCTCCAGTCCTAAGAAGGGAAATAAAAAAAACTGGAGTTAAGAAGGAGGATATTGGGTTGTCGTGGATCCCTTTGGGGCCCCGTCTTAAGGGGGGGGGCTGTGATGCCTCTGTGGGTGCATCAGTAGAGAGGAGGTGGTGGTTGGTGATTGGTGATTGGTGATTGGTGATTGGTGTTTGCTGTTTGCAGTGATTGCAGTGGCTCAGGGCACCTGGGTCTGGTGTCCTGCAGCTATTTAGAGCCTCTCTGCTCCTCTCTGTGCCCTCTCTGCTTTCCCGTACAGGCCCCGGTGTTGTTAAGTATATGTTGTGGGTACTCTATTTGCTTTACTCTGTGCACTTCAACACTCTCACACATACATATTCATACAACCCTCACCCTGCATTTACCCTACTGATACCACTGACGTCCACACCTCATCCCTTACTTCTTGTTGCACTTCAGTTCATTTGGATTGTTTCGATTGTTTCCTTTAAATAAACCCATTTTTATAACCGTTGACATGGTGTGTCTCGTCTTTGTTGTGGCCTTTTGTTCATTCTGTTCTGCTCTAACGATTCAGTTTATAGATTCTACGTCAAAACAATTAGCTTTCATTGTTTCCAATGATAACCTCACCTTAAGTGGAGGAATGCAAACCTGTTTTCAAATGTAAGGTTTTGAATTTGTTTGACATTTCTCAGTAATGACACCCTCAGACACCCAATATCATTCATGCTATGCCTTCAGTAATAACTCAGATGTTAAGGGGGATGAAGCTTTTCCTCCCGAATCAGATATGCTTTGTTTTTCAACAAATGTATACATTTCCTGCAAAATGTGTTTCTCACAATTGTTTTTTGTGAGCTGCACACAGGTGATACTGAGTCTTCTCGATTAATAGTTTATAAACTACACCATGCTTAAATGGACTCCTAAGTTATTATTTCATATGTGACATATGTAAGAAAAGGGAGGGCAGAGTCAATTATATTGAGTAATTGCTTTTATATTGGAACATTTATTTCTCAAACCTATGTTTTATGGAAGAGAAAACGTATTTCTGATAAACTAATCTTTTATCAAACGGTAAATGGTGAATTAATATAACATGTAGAATCATTGAGAAAGGGACAAGCTCACCTTTAACTTAAAATAACATTTCTCTGCTTTGGACTGATGAGTATGTGATTCTTGCATGTTAAATGACTAACACAAACCTTACATTTATGCATGTGCATGTGTCAGGAAGGCTCCCAAATAATTCTGAGGGGCCTATCCTATTTTTGTAATTAAATGATAATGTGCTAATCCATTACCTTGAGTTGTCTTCACTCAGAAAAACATCCCTATCAAGTGTTAACCCAATAACTATGACAGCTCTGAAGGCCAAGGGTCAGAGAGAGAGGGTCACACTCTCCGGCTGCAGAGAGCACACCCAGCCATGGGCAAGGAGGCACGAGGTCGTTCAAGATGAGAGGATTCTAATCTTCAACTATCTGAGGAGATGGGATGCTTCTTCATCTTTCTGCTCGGTGGGCTCAAGCAGACAACCCTGCAGGACGAGCGAGGGCTTCAGAGGCTTCTATAATACAAGGTTCCATGCTTCTTGCAGGAGTTTGATGTCTTCCTAACCTCTCCCATCACGGGGGGGGGGGGGGGGGGGCACCTGGATGCGCCACTTGGAATACGCAGTTGCACTGCTCTCAAACAGATAGCAGAAGGAATGCAGGCAGATGAGCCTCCATTTCACTGGGGGATCAACTACAGTGCTCACTGAATGAGCCACACAAAAGCAGAGCGATTGGGGTGTTGAAATATGGCGCTCTGATGAAGAAGAGTTTGAGCCAATCAGCACCTCAGTGCTAATCTACAGTATCAGGGTGCCTTTACACACCAGACATTCTGTGTCATAAAGAGAGGAGGAGAACGAGTCAGGAGGACATGTTCTTCCAGCTCTCTTACAAAGATAACATTTGAATTGAATGACAAGATGTTTACAGATGTACAATTAATGATTGCTTTTTTTATATTTCCAATGAATAGACATGTGTTAAATAGTGGTGATAAATATATTTTGTCAGATCAGATTACACTAAACAAAATAAATTGATTGATATTTTCAGATTATAAGGTATTGAATAAATAAGATATTTCTAATATCATAACAGATAATGTGAATATCCTTAATTGTCCAGCAATCAGACTTAACAACACTATTCTTCCCCGGAAGAGGCGCGGCACTGCACACGACTCGGGAGAGAATGTTTGTTTGTTTTCTAAGTCATTCATTCATTACACGTTTGTTTTGTCAAGTTTTTCTTTTCGTCAAGTGTGCTGTGTTTTGTTTGTTTTTTATGGAGCCTGGCAAGCTCACATAAGTGAACAATAAGGCAAGATGACGATGGAGAAGAGGACTGCTGTGCTGATTTTGCTAATGCTAATAACATCTAGCATTCCCTGTTGACAAAGGGAAGCCAACGCCGGGATAGCCGTGGGAAGCGAGCAGGTGCTGCGGCTATACGACAGGGAATGTCTGCTGTCCTTACGGAGAAGAGCCGCCCCGGAACTGGGCCTGCTGGACTACGTCCCGGAGGAGCTGCTAAAACGGCCGCGGAAACGAGGGAGAAGAGGCGGCATTAAACATCGACTTCGCCGGAGATGCAATAAGCCGCCGTTACCGTCAATACTCGACTGCAAAGTCTTAAAATCCCGAGTATGTATTATAGAAGGGCGAGGGGAGATATGATCGAAGTTTTCAAATATCTCCACAACATCTACAAAACATCATGCCCACTACAATGGGATTATAACACCAGGACTCGTGGACACTGCCTCAAGTCGAATAAACAGTACTCAAGACTGGCTATCCGCCGCAACTTTTTCAGCCTGCGTGTGGTTGACTTGTGGAATGATCTGCCAGAAAGCTTTGTCACATCCAAGACGGTTAACTGTCTCAAATCCCGCCTCGACCACTACTGGTCAAACATCACCTTCACTTTGGACTATGTGACTGTTGCCAGCATCCATAGTAAATAAAGAATCAGTGATCTACTTATTTATTCATGAGCGACTAAAAGGCCTTAGGCGTATTACAGCCGTATCCCATTGATTGAATACTCTTCAGCAACGTCCGTTCCCTTAGAAATAAGGTGGAGGAGCTACGCCTCAACACTAGGATCTTAAACAAATACCGTGAGTCGTGCATGATGATTTTCACTGAGACCTGGCTTCAGGAAGACTTCCCAGACTCATTGGTTCAGGTACAAGGCTTTTCAAACGTTCGTATGGACAGGAACAGTAACTCAGGGAAAGTGAGGGGGGGGGGGAGGCATTTGCGCTTATATAAAGGACTCTTGGTGCAGCAATTACACAACAAAAGACACTGTGTGTACTTCCGATATCGAACTCTTATGCCTAAGTCTGAGACCAATTTACCTACCTAGAGACTATGGGAATATTTTTATCTGTGCTGTTTACATCCCACCCAATGGGAACGCATCAAAGGCTGCCTCATGTGTAGCGGACTGCGTGCACGAGCAGTTAAAGAACAAACCTGATGCACCTATATTTGTTATTGGAGATTTTAATCACTGTAAGCTAGAACCAGCACTTCCGGGATTCCAGCAACACGTACAAAATGGCACCCGGAAAAATAACATACTGGACAAATGTTATGGCAACATCAAAGATGCGTATACTGCTCGGATTAGACCCCCCCTTTCAAATTCGGACCATAACACCGTCCAGCTAATCCCCACCTTTAAGGCTGCCGTCAAGAGAAGTAAACCTGTCTCTAAAACTGTCAGTCTATGGCAGGATGAGCATAAAGAAAAGCTAAGTGGCTGCTTCCTGGCCACAGATTGGGAAGTATTCTACCAGGACAATGACACCGATACCATCGCTGAGACCATCACAGACTACATTCATTTTTGTGTCGATACTGTTGTGCCAAAAAATACCTTTAGGATCTATCCAAACAATAAAGACTACATCTCATCGGATATTAAACAGTGTATCCGACGAAGAAATATCGATTTTCAAAAGAACGATGCAATACAACTGAGATCAGCTCAAAGATAACTAAAGGGGACACTTAAAGAAGGCAGAGAGCAACATAGTCTGAGTGTCCGAGAAGCTTTCTCAACCAAGAACTTGAAATAACTGTTGATGACGTCAGCAGCCCGCGCCGCATCCGCTGTGGGAGGAATGTAAACACCGATCATAATAACATGGGAATACTCTTTTGGCAGGTAATAGGGACGAATACTTACAGCCAGCAGTTCAAGGTCCGGGCTGCACATACGGTCCTGCACTGTAATGTGTCCAGGATTGCACCATCTGTTGTTTACATAGATCGCGACTCCCCCTCCTGACTCACCTTTACTCACCGCTGGGTCACCAGACCCTCCTTTCACCCACACACTGACCTCCTTTTCCCCTCTCTCTCCAAGTGAGGTTCTTACCCTCATTACCTCTGCCCGCCCTACCACCTGTCCTCTGGACCCTGTCCCTTCAAACCTCCTTCAGACTATCGCTCCTGATATTCTACCATTTCTCACCCTTTTCATCAACACTTATCTAACTTCTAACTTCTGGTCACTTTCCAAACAGTCTCAAGGAGGCAAGAGTAAACCATCTCCTAAAGAAACTCACTCTCAACCCGTCTGATGTTATAAACTACAGGCCTGTCTCTCTCCTCCCATTCCTGTCTAAAACACTTGAACGCGCTGTCTTTAAACAACTCTCCTGTTATCTCCATCAGAACAACCTTCTGGATCCGCACCATTCTGGTTTCAAGGCAGGTCACTCCACAGAAACTGCCCTCCTTGCTGTCACTGAGGAACTGCACACGGCTAAAGCAGCGTCCCTCTCCTCTGTCATCATCCTTTTGGACCTGTCTGCTGCATTCGACACGGTGAATCATCAGATCCTCCTTCGCACTCTCCAAGAACATGGAGTTTCAGGATCTGCATTTTCCCTCATCACCTCATACCTCAAAGACCGCACCTACAGGGTTACTTGGAGAGGGTCGGAGTCCGATCCTTGTCAATTAACTACAGGGGTCCCTCAGGGCTCTGTTCTTGGTCCCCTCCTCTTCTCCCTGTACACAAACTCGCACTGATCAGTCATTAGCCGGCATGGTTTTTCATACCACTGCTACGCTGACGACACCCAATTAATTCTGTCCTTTCCCCGCTCAGAGACCCAGGTCGTCGCACGCATCTCTGCTTGTCTAGCTGACATCTCTCAGTGGATGTCTGCTCATCACCTCAAGCTCAACCTTGACAAGACTGAACTGCTTTTCCTTCCGGGAAAAATTGTCCCACTCTTGACCTAACAATCAACATCGGCACCTCTGTTGTTTCCCCGACTCAGACTGCAAGGAATCTGGGTGTGACCCTAGATAACAACCTGTCCTGCAAACATAGCTGCTACAACCCGCTGCTGCAGATACACGCTTTACAACATCAGGGGGATACGTCCCCAGCTGACCCAGAAAGCGACGCAGGTTCTGGTCCAGACTCTCGTCATCTCACGCCTAGACTACTGCAACTCCCTCCTGGCTGGTCTACCTGCATGTGCCATCCGACCTCTGCAGCTCATCCAGAATGCAGCGGCTCGTCTGGTCTTCAACCTTCCTAAATTCTCCAACACCACGCCGCTCCTCCGCTCCCTTCACTGGCTTCCGGTAACTGCTAGAATCCACTTCAAGACAATGGTACTTGCGTACCATGCTGCGAATGGATCTGGCCCTTCCTACATCCAGGACATGGTTAAACCGTACACCCCAGCACTTGCACTCCGCTCTGCATCAACCAAACAGCTCGCTGCACCCTCACTGCGAGGGGGACCCAAGTTCCCATCAGCAAAAACACGTGGGTTTGCTATCCTGGCTCCAAAATGGTGGAATGAGCTCCCCATTGACATCAGGACAGCAGATAGCTTACACACCTTCCGGCGCAGACTGAAAACTCATCTCTTTCGACTCCACTTCGAGCGATAGAACTATTAACAAAGCACTTACATACTAATAAAGGACTGGCTTACCTAAAGCCAGTTGAGTAGCACTTGAAATGTTTTTGCTTTATGAAACCTGATGTACAGTGGGGCAAAAAGTATTTAGTCAGCCACCAATTGTGCAAGTTCTCCCACTTAAAAAGATGAGAGAGGCCTGTAATTTTCATCCTAGGTATACCTCAACTATGAGAGACAGAATGGGGGGAAATAATCCAGAAAATCACATTGTCTGATTTTTAAAGAATTTATTTGCAAATTATGGTGGAAAATAAGTATTTAGTCAATAACGAAAGTTCATCTCAATACTTTGTTATATACCCTTTGTTGGCAATGACAGAGGTCAAACATTTTCTGTAAGTCTTCACAAGGTTTTCACACACTGTTGCTGGTATTTTGGCCCATTCCTCCATGCAGATCTCCTCGAGAGCAGGGATGTTTTCGGGCTGTCGCTGGGCAACACGGACTTTCAACTCCCTCCAAAGATTTTCTATGGGGTTGAGATCTGGAGACTGGCTAGGCCACTCCAGGACCTTGAAATGCTTCTTACGAAGCCACTCCTTCATTGCCCGGGCGGTGTGTTTGGGATCATTGTCATGCTGAAAGACCCAGCCACGTTTCATCTTCAATGCCCTTGCTGATGGAAGGAGGTTGTCACTCAACAACTCACGATACATGGCCCCATTCATTCTTTCCTTTACACGGATCAGTCGTCCTGGTCCCTTTGCAGAAAAACAGCCCCAAAGCATGATGTTTCCACCCCCATGTTTCACAGTAGGTATGGTGTTCTTTGGACTCAGCATTCTTTCTCCTCCAAACACGTCTAGTTGAGTTTTTACCAAAAAGTTCTATTTTGGTTTCATCTGACCATATGACATTCTCCCAATCCTCTTCTGGATCATCTAAATGCTCTCTAGCAAATTTCAGACGGGCCTGGACATGTACTGGCTTAAGCAGGGGGACACGTCTGGCACTGCAGGCGTAGTGTGTTACTGATGGTAGCCTTTGTTACATTTGGTCCCAGCTCTCTGCAGGTCATTGACTAGGTCCCCCCGTGTGGTTCTGGGATTTTTGCTCACCGTTCTTGTGATCATTTTGACCCCACGGGGTGAGATCGAGGGAGATTATCAGTGGTCTTGTATGTCTTCCATTTTCTAATAATTGCTCCCACAGTTGATTTCTTCACACCAAGCTGCTTACCTATTGCAGATTCAGTCTTCCCAGCCTGGTGCAGGTCTACAATTTAGTTTCTGGTGTCCTTTGACAGCTCTTTGGTCTTGGCCATAGTGGAGTTTGGAGTGTGACTGTTTGAGGTTGTGGACAGGTGTCTTTTATACTGATAACGAGTTCAAACAGTTGCCATTAATACAGTTAAGTGGAGGACAGAGGAGGCTATTAAAGAAGAAGTTACAGGTCTGTGAGAGCCAGAAATCTTGTTTGTTTGTAGGTGACCAAATACTTATTTTACCGAAGAATTTACCAATTAATTCATTACAAATCCTACAATGTGATTTCCTGGATTCTTTCCCCCCCCATTCTGTCTCTCATAGTTGAAGTGTAGCTAGGATGAAAATTACAGGCCTCTCGTCTTTTTAAGTGGGAGAACTTGCACAATTGGTGGCTGACTAAATACTTTTTTGCCCCACTGTACTTATATGATTCTTCAAGTTTGTATTTTGTTGGTCGAACACACTTATTGTAAGTCGCTTTGGATAAAAGCGTCAGCTAAATGCAATGTAATGTAAAATGTAACTTCTACAAACGTTTTGATATTAATTCTGCTTCTAACATTGATGCATGTAATAACTTGTCAACCTCTTTAACCTGTGACCCAATACACAATAGAAAAATAATAATTGATGATAGTGCTGTGGCCAGGGTTTTCAAACAACTGCATACTAAGAAGGCCAGTGGGCCAGACGGTATTTCAGCACTCCAGCTGAAAACGTTTGCAGACGAGCTCACCCCTGCCTGGAGTCCATTATTCCAGCTCTCTGCTGACTCGGGAAGCATCCCTCAAATATGGAAGAAAGCTGTCATCATACCAGTTTCAAAAAAACCATGCCCACATGACAACAACGACTTCAGACCAGTGGCTTTGACCTCAATAGTTATGAAGTCACTAGAACGGATTACTGCAAACTGAGGTTCAACACCTCTTGGACCCCTACCAGTTTGCGTACAGCGATGGTAGAGGTACAGATGATGCTCTGACCTCTACAACTCACTTTATTCTAAAACACCTGGAAAATCCTTTAGCTTATGCTAGATTAATGTTCATGGACTTTAGCTCAGCTTTTAATACTATTCTTCCCCAAATTATATTAAAAAAGCTCAAACAGATGGATGTGAATCCTTACATAATCAGATGGTATCACTCCTTCCTAACTGAAAGACAGCAGCAGGTGAAATTCAACTCGACCCTCTCTGACACACAGGTCATAAGCACAGGGGCGCCACAAGGCTGCATTAGCTCTCCTCTTCTCTTCACACTCTACACAAATGAGTGTAGGAGTCAGCACACACACAACCACATTATAAAGTTTTCTGATGACACAGCCATACTTAGTCTACTGACTAGAGACTCAGACATTTCTATTTATAAACTTGAGATTGAAGAGGTCGTGAAGTGGTGTGAGGCGCACAACCTGGTGTTAAACGTTAAAAAAACAAAGGAAATGATCTTTGACCCCAAGTCAGTAGGTGATCACAGCCCCGTCCTTATCAACAGGGAGGGAGTTGAGCAGGTTTCACGTTTTAAATATTTGGGGATTTATTTTGATGCTCAGTTAGGCTGGGCCCATCAGGTGGATCAGGTATGCTCAAAGATAAGCCAGCGCCTGCATTTTCTGCGTAGGCTCAGGGTTCATGCAGTGGATAAATGTATCATGTTAATGTTCTACAGGGCAGCAATGGATTCTATTATTCGTTATGGCATCACAACATGGTTTGGTAACTTGTCAGTTAAATCTAAATCACAACTCCAGAGCTTGATAAAAAGGGCTGGAAAAATAATTGGCATGCTTCCACCATCCTCTCTTCAGGAGATATTTGAGGAGATGGTGAGAAAGCAAGGCCGTAAAATCACATGCGACCCCAAACAAATCCTGAATAGAGAGTTTGAGTTGCTGCCCGAGGGCAGAAGGTATAGATTACCAAACTATAGATTGAACAGGTATAACAGGTATAACAGGTATAAGTTTTCCTTTGTTCCGCTGTCAATCAAGCTGCTGAACAGTCAGAAACAATTGTGATTATGCTGTGTTAGGAGTTGTTGGGAGGTGCAATGTTTACAGTGTAGTGTGTGCAATCGAGAAGGTTAAATAGGGGAAGTGCATTATGTGTAAATAGGTATGGACACAATAGGGATATGTGCAATTTCACGGACACTATGCATAGGTGCAATAGGGAAAGTGCAATATTGATTTGTGTATGAATACAGTAGGGAAGGTGCAATATTTGATTATGTATGAATGCAATAGGGAAAGTGCAATTTGATTATGTATGTGCAATAGGGATATGTACAATAGGGAAAGTGCTGTACCTGTATGTTTCTTGTTTGTTTCTTTGCCATGTGATATGTGATCTCTGTTCTGTATCTATGACTGATTGACCTGAATGTTTTATGTGTATTATCTCGATGCCCAAGACAAATTTCTCCTAACGGAGACAATAAAGCTCTATCTTAATCTTAATCTTCAATGTATTACCCATGCACAGACAGACCTAAAATGATGTTTCAAGTTTTAAGAATGTGTAATCCTTCCTTTCCAGGTTTTTACAAAAGTCTTATATTTGCCTAACTTTTCCTTTTCAGATTGTTACACATTTTGAGAATTGTTTATTTTTCCCTTCAGATTTTGAAATGAAATAATGATTGATAGTTGAAGTAATGTACACTGAACAAAAATATAAATGCAACACTTTTGTTTTTGATCCCATTTTTCACGAGATGAACTCAAAGATCTAAAACATTTTCTATATACTCAAAATAACCATTTTTCTCAAATATTGTTCACAAATCTGAAAAAATCTGTGATAGTGAGCACTTCTCCTTTGCCGAGATAATCCATCCCACCTCACAGGTGTGGCATATCAAGATGCTGATTAGACAGCATGATTATTGCACAGGTGTGCCTTAGGCTGGCCACAATAAAAGGCCACTCTAAAATGTTCAGTTGTATCACACAGCACAATGCCACAGATGTCGCAAGTTTTGAGGGAGCGTGCAATTGGCATGCTGACAGCAGGAATGTCCACCAGAGCTGTTGCCCGTGAATTGAATGTTCATTTCTCAAATCAAATCAAATCAAGTTTTATTTATATAGCACATTTAAAAGCGATTTTTGGTCGAGCCAAAGTGCTGTACATGCAATAAAAAACACTTATAATCACAATAAAAGACAATAATTTACAACAGATATATAGCAAACACAGGGAATAGTCAGGAGTCGTGCTCCGCTCTGACTAGAGGGCCAGAGAGAAGAAGTGAGTCTTTAGTGAGGATTTAAAAACCCCTAGGGTCTGGGCCGACCTCACGTGGAGGGGCAGAGTGTTCCAGAGCCTGGGGCCAGCTGCTGCGAAGGCTCGGTGCCCTCGGGTTTTAAGCCTGGTCTTGGGCACTACCAGCAGCCGATGGTCAGCAGACCTTAAAGCTCTGGCTGGGGTGTAGCGCTGGAGGAGTTCAGCTATATAGGAAGGAGCCAGCCCATTTAGAGCTTTAAAAACAAATAAAAGGATTTTAAAATCAATTCTGAACCGAACTGGAAGCCAGTGCAGTGAGGCCAGAATTGGGGTGATGTGGTCACGCTTTTTATGGCCAGTCAGCAAACGTGCAGCTGCATTTTGGACCAGCTGCAGGCGTTTAATTGACGCGTGGTCCATACCCACATACAGAGCGTTACAATAGTCCAGCCTTGAGGTAACAAAGGCGTTGATGACCCTTTCCATGTCTTTAAAAGATAAATAGGACTTGGTTTTGGCCAATAGTCTTATTTTAAAAAAGCAGGATTTGACTACGCTGCTGACCTGCTTGTCGAATTTAAAAGTACTGGAGAAGGTCACCCCAAGGTTCGTGACCGAGGGGAGGATGTTTTGTTGGAGGGAGCCCAGAATATCAACCTGAGAGGCTGGGGGTTGTGGTCCAAAAAAGATGACCTCCGTCTTGCCCTCGTTAAGTTTCAAGAAATTGTTGCTCAGCCAGGATTTGATCTCCGTTAAGCAGTCCATCAGCTGCTGTAGTGACTGTTTGATGTTTGCTTTGAGCGGGAGATATATCTGGACGTCGTCAGCGTAGCAGTGGAAGGGAATATTATGTTTTGTTAGAATAGAACCTAGGGGCAGTATGTACAGTAGGAACAGGATGGGGCCCAGAATCGAGCCTTGGGGGACCCCACAGGTAAGAGGGGCTTTGGCAGAGGAGAAGGCACCTAGCTGCACTGAGAAGCTACGGTCCTTAAGGTAGGACCTGAACCATGCGAGGGCAGAGCCTGTGATGCCAGCGGACTGTTCAAGCCGTGACAGCAGGATGCCATGGTCCACGGTGTCGAAGGCAGCTGTCAGGTCCAACAGCACCAAGACAGCTGGGCTACCTGAGTCGGCGGCTAGGAGCAGATCGTTAAAAACTCTTAAAAGGGCTGTTTCAGTGCTGTGCATGGGTTTGAAGCCAGACTGAAACTTTTCATGGATGCCATGAAGGATTAAGAAAGACTGCAGCTGGGCGTAGACTACGCGCTCCAGGGCTTTTGATAAAAACGGTAGCTGGGAGATGGGCCTAAAATTAGCGAGAGTGGAGGGGTCAAGACTTTTCTTTTTAAGTAGTGGCGTAACCATGGCATGTTTAAAGGCAGCTGGGACACATCCTGAGGTAAGAGAAGTGTTTAAAAGTAATAAAATACTTGCTCCAACTGAAAGAAAAACCTCTTTGAGAAGGCGAGAGGGAATGCTGTCAGAGGAGCAGTTTGTCGGCCGCAGGTGCTCCACTATGTCCGAGAGAGAAGAGAGGGAAATAGGCTCAAAGTGGTCGAGGACAGCAGGGCACAGAGAGGGAGCAGGGTCGGGGGTAGCACTAGTGTGAGCTAGCCTAAGAGCAGATATTTTTCCAATAAAAAATTTAAGAAACTTATCGCAGAGAGCAGGCGATGGCACAACAGAAGAAACATCACGGGGATTAATGATGGAGTTGAGGACATTAAAAAGAACCTGAGGTTTATGGCTGTTTTTAGAGATGAACAGAGAAATGTGCTCTGTTTTGGCTGCTTTGACTGCCGTCTGGTAGTCAGAGAGGGAAGCACGAAGGATTTCCAGGGAGACATGGAGTTTATCCTTTTTCCACTTTCTCTCAGCACGCCTGCAAGCGCGTCTGAGAGCACGAGTACAGTCATTGAGCCACGGTTCTGATAGAACTTTGTTGCGTCTAAGCGTAAAAGGAGCAACAGAATCCAGTATTGGTGTGCATGTCAAGTCAAACATAGAGAGAAGCTCATCAGCATTAAAAGCACAGTCCACATCTAATTTACAGATCGGAGAAGCGTTAAAAACATCAGAGAACTGTGAGGCAGTCAAGGGGTTAATCGAACGCAGACGACGCGCAGGGGCACGGGACTCGACTCCTGCGGAAGGGATGGAGGTTGTAAACAGAACCGGTAAATGGTCTGAGATACGAGTTGCTGCACATATTTCATCCACAGATACAGACAGTCCAAACGACAATACCAAGTCCAAAGTGTGTCCTTTTTCGTGTGTTGGGCCAGCCACGGACTGAACGAGACCAAAAGAATCAAGGAGATTTAAAAAGTCCCTAACCAGAGGCCTGGACTCACAACACACATGGACATTGAAGTCTCCGGAGATCAAAACACGATCATAATTCACCATGATCCCGGACAGAAAGTCAGAAAAGTCATTTATGAAATCCTTATTGCGCTTTGGCGGACGATACACAACTGCGCAGAGTATAGGCGAGGCCGGGTTCAGTTCAAAGAGCTGCAACTCAAAGCTAGCATAGCTAGTGACATGGTGTAGCAATCGGCACTGGAGGCTAGCTCTAAACACCGAAGCTATGCCCCCGCCATGGCCGGTGGCACGGGGGGAGCTAAAGAATGTACAATCAGGAGGAAGAAGATCAAAGAATGATGTGTACTCGCCAGCGTGTGCCCAAGTCTCCGTCAGGAACATGAAATCCAGTTCACGGGAGGTGAAGAAGTCGTTCAGCAGGAACGTTTTGTTAGCTATCGACCTAGCATTTAGCAAAGCCAGACGAAGTTTTCGCTCCGGGCTTGCCGACTGTGTAGTTCGTCTCAGCTGTCGAAGATGTCCGTGTTGAACGCCGCGCGGGCCGGGAGCAGTCAGGCGGGAAGGAGTAGCTGCCAGTCGGGCAGGAGGAGCAGTCAGTCGGGCAGGAGGAGCTGCCAGCGGGTCCAGCAGAGGCCGCAGCTCTTGAAAGACAGGGCGAATCCACCGATCCCTCACATGACGTGCAGCGGGAGGGCCATGACATCCGAGGCGTGGATAGGTCCCGGAAGAAGCCGTCAGGTAAGCCTTAAGGTGGACCAGTGCACCACCACGCTTTCCCCGTCGTCTGAAGCGCTTTCGGCGAGGCAGGATGGAGGGCAACCTGCGCAGGTAGAAAGGTATGTCCAACAGTAGAGGGGGGGGGGGACGATTTTTGGTTGCCAGATGTGGTTTTGGGCAGCAGTATCAACTCCAGTGAGGGTCTGAGGTGGAGGAGGGCTTGGCGATCATAGACGAGCAGAGCAGAGACATTCTGACAAACATAAAACAAAAACAGGATAGCTATAGGTAGACAGCTGAGCGAGCGGCGAGCCGACACAGGCGCCATCTTGGATTTCTCTACCATAAGCCGTCTCCAAAGGCATTTCAGAGAATTTGGCAGTACATCCAACCGGCCTCACAACCGCAGACCACGTGTAACCACACCAGCCCAGGACCTCCACATCATGTTCACCTCCAAGATCGTCTGAGACCAGCCACTCGGACAGCTGCTGCAACAATCGGTTTGCATAACCAAAGAATTTCTTCACAAACTGTCAGAAACCATCTCAGGGAAGCTCATCTGCATGCTCGTCGTCCTCATCGGGGTCTCAACCTAACTCCGGTTCGTCGTCGTCACCGACTTGAGTGGGCAAATGCTCACATTTGATGGCGTCCGGGATGTTGGAGAGGTGTTCTCTTCAGGGATGAATCCTGGTTTTCACTGTTCAGGGCAGATGGCAGACAGCGTGTGTGGCGTCGTCTGGGTGAGCGGTTTTCTGATGTCAATGTTGTGAAACGAGTGGCCCATGGTGGTGGTGGGGTTATGGTATGGGCAGGCTATGTTATGGACGACGAACACAGGTGCATTTTATTGATGGCATTGTGAATGCACAGAGATACCGTGACGAGATCCTGAGGCCCATTGTTGTGCCATTCATCCACGACCATCACCTCATGTTGCAGCATGATAATGCACAGCCCCATGTTGCAAGGATCTGTACACAATTCCTGGAGGCTGAAAACATCCCAGTTCTTGCATGGCCAGCATACTCACCGGACATGTCACCCATTGAGCATGTTTGGGATGCTCTGGATCGGCGTGTACGACAGCGTGTTCCAGTTCCTTCCAATATCCAGCAACTTGGCACAGCCATTGAAGAGGAGTGGACCAACATTCCACAGGCCACAATCAACAACCTGATCAACTCTATGCGAAGGAGATGTGTTGCACTGCGTGAGGCAAATGGTGGTCACACCAGATACTGACTGGTTTTCGGACCCCCCCAGACCCCCCCAATAAAGCAAAACTGCACATTTCAGAGTGGCCTTTTATTGTGGCCAGCCTAAGGTAGGGGTGGGCGATATGACGATATATATATCGTCGAGACGATATTAGGTCGTCGTGATAGTGCACCAGGGTAGGATTTTCACGTCGGCCATGACGGCCGCAAAAACAAAAGTGTTGCATTTATATTTTTGTTCAGTGTAATTATGTTATCATGCCATAGTCTTTTGATTTAATATGTAATGAAGTAAACGTAAATGAATCCTAAAATTTAAGACACTGCAATTTTGCAGATTACAGATTGATCAAATCACAACTGAGTGTATACCTCAGCTGGATCTCTTATGATCCTGAGTTTAAAATTGCTTTTGACTAGTGATTACCTTGAAGTAAATCTTTAAACTGCAAGCTGGTTTTGATTTTATAGTTTGATAAGTGAGATTAACTAATGGTTAAATGTTAAAACTAGGGCTGTCAGTCGATTAAAATATGTTATCGCGATTAATCGCATGATTGTCCATAGTTAATCGCGATTAATCGCAAATTAATCGCACATTTTTTATCTGTTCTAAATGTATCTTAGAGGAATATGTTTCAAGTTTTTAATACTCTTATCAACATATGAGTGGACAAATATGCTTTATGCAAATGTTTATTATCATTTGAACAATGACAAATATTCTCATGAATATTAAACACAACAACCTCTGAACATTACAAATATTCGCCTCAATAACACATTCCTTACGGGAGATTAGAAGCAGGGATGGTCGTAAATGTCAACACACAAAATAAGGTTAAATGTCTAGGAGTAAAGACAAAATGAATCCCTAACAATCATTATAGTTGTAAAAAATAAGACACTACATTAAAAACAGGTATAAAATACTATATGACAGGAACAAAAAAGTTGTTAAAAATAACAAGAATACAGTTATATTTCACACAGGCTCTGCCCTCTACTGGACTCTATGGGTACTACTCTATCATACTGTGCATGCTTTCACCTACTGAGTTTACTTAAACGTAGCCGGCCAATCGGGGCGAGCCTAACTGAATGCACGCGCAGGCCCACAGTATACCCGCCGCCCACTATCCCTTTTTCTCTTCAGACGAGCTGACAACCGAAGAGTTAAACGAACGAAGAGTAGAAGATTAGAAGAAATGAAACATTTACTCACCATTACTGGAAGCCCGGCCATGCCCCACCTGTCCTGGTTTGATCGCGGGCGCCGATCTCCACCACCTCTGCTTAGAGTGTTTGGGGGACCAGGATATGGCCGAGGCGGTGACATTCACGTTCGCCATTCCAGCGGGGCGGATGGCTCCGTGTGTCGTTGTCGGGCACTTCCGGGTCCGGTCCATGGAGGTCCACCGCCCGGTGATGACCATGGCAGCGGAGCGCAGATGCTCCCAGCGGCAGCAGGCTGGGCAGGGAGCTGAAAAGAGCTCTGCCACGCTACCGCCGTTGTCCGCCGTGTGATATCCTGGTGAAGGATCACGCCGCACTTTCTAAAAGGACCGTGTTGATCTCCCGGACCGGGAACCCCCGTGTTTACGGAAGGGCTCTTTGGATCGATCTCCTTGGTCACGTGGGTGAGGAGTAGTCGCAGCGTGGCTGCTTCTTGCTCATCCACAGAGGAAAGAAGGCTGTCCCACACTCCCCGCCCCCTCTGTAAACTCCAGTATAGGAGCCAGCAGGTGGGCGCGTGCACGTGAGTGGAATAAACCGAAGTGCTGTCAAAACACTGTGCGGTTTCAAGAGAGAGTGATGTGTTTGTCAGTGAAAACGATTGCATTTATCCCAGAGTAAGAGTCATCTCTCTCCACATTTCCACTTTTCACCATAATGTCCGTTTCAAAGTGACGGCATTAGGACAGAGCCGCGGCCCAACAGGAACGTGCCGCGGTGCGTTCATGGACCTCAGTAGAAAATTGGCCCTTTTCTGTGTCAGCCCCCACAGGTTTGTGTTCAGGGGGCTTTTGTGGCCCCACAAAAGCTGTGTACTGACATGATATGTGTGTGTAAAATGCATTCAGTAAAAACGATTGCATTTATCCCAGAGAAAGAGTCATCTCTCTCCACATTCCACATTTCCCCATAATGCCAGTTTCAAATAGACACACCCCCGAGAGCTGCTGTGGTGTGTTCAGGGACCTCAGTGAAAAATCCGTTTTTTTCTCTGAGTGGAAACTGCATTAAAGAAAAACGGCCCTTTCTGTGTCAGCCCCCCATGGGTCAAATGTCCTTTTATGGAGTGGGCCACCAGAGAGTACCACAGCTTCATAGCTGTGGCTCCGCAGCTGATTGCACATCTCCTAACACAATGTTATGGGGAATGAAAAATCAGCGGTGTATTATCAGAGCGGATGAGACTGGGTTATTCACTCCAGGTTTTCAGCATCCCTCCTCTGTTCAGAGGCATGAGAGAGGCAAATCTGTCATCCCAGGAGGAAATAGGTTTCATCTCGGCATGTGCACTCAAGTAAGAGAGAAGGGGCACTATTCCCTGTACTTCCTGGTTCCCAAGAAGACAGGAGAATTCAGGCCCATTCTGGATCTTCAATGCCTGAACCAGCACATTGCATGCATGAAGTTCCATATGTTAACTATGAAACAATTACTGGGACTGGTGCAGCCAGGCGATTGGTTCACAACCATCGACCTGAAGAATGCTTACTTTCATGGCGAAATTGCTCCAAAACACAGAAAGTATTTGCGTTTTTGCCTTCCAGGGGGTAGCCTACGAGTACAACAGACTGACGTTCGGCTACCTCCTAACCCCACGCACGTTCAGCTACGGCGCTGCAACCGCTGCAGAACCATGGCATGAGGGTGTTCTTTTATCTGGACGACCTCATAGTTATGGCCAGGTCCAGGGAATAGGCAATGTTTCACACAGCCCAATTGATCCTACACCTAACCAAGTTGGGTTGAAAAAGAGTTGCGGTCAATTAGAAGAAGAGCTCCCCCATACCTCACCAGCAGGTAGAATATCTGGGGGTGATGCTCTATGCAGGCAGACTACATGCCACCCTGACAGAAAGCAGACGGGCATCCCTGCTGCGGGCAGTCTGCAGGCTGCGTCAGGGGGCGACGGTGACAGCTTTGATCATCATGCATACTTTGGGTCTCATGACGGCTGCTCACTCCGTAGTGCCACTCAGACTCCTGCATGCACGTCACATGCAGAGGTGGTTTACCGACCTTCGTTTAGATCTCAAGACACAAACGACATCTGGTGACCATCCCCCCCTCAGTAGAGAGCAACCTCCGATTCTGGGGGTCCCCAGAGAATCTGCGGAGGGGAGCTCCACTGGGACAAATGACCTCCTATATCACAGTCTTCACAGACGCTTCAGTGACAGGATGGGGGGGACGTGCCTAGAGAGAGCTGTAGGTGGTTGCTGGCCTCTGACAGAGGCTCGGCACAGCAACCTCCTGGAGCTGCAAGCAGTGATGCTGGTCCTACAGCACTTCAAACCCTTACTGCAGGGCAAACGTGCTAGTGAGGAGCGACAACCGCACCACAGTGGCGTACATCAACAGGCAGGGTGGAGTCCACTCAATAGCCTTGTTGACTGCAGCAGAGAACCTGTGGTTGTGGGTTTCACAGATTGTGTTGTCTCTAGGGCCCTGCACATCCCGGGACGGAAGAACGGGGGGCCGACCTAATGTCAAGAGGCGGACCCCTGCCAGACGAGTGGAGGCTACACCCGGAGGTGGTGAAGCAGGTCTGGACTCAGTTCGGGAGAGCAGAGGTGGACCTGTTCGCCAATTGGCGCAACAGCCACTGTGCCCTGTGGTTCTCCCTGGCCCGGTGGGACAATAAGCCCTTGGGGGTGGACGCATTTGACTCACATGAGCCATGGCCAAAGAAGCTGCTTTACGCCTTTCGACCACTGCACCTTACACCCCCCCCCCCCCCCCCTCCTGGTGAGGGTGAGGCGGGAGCAGCTGCCAGTCATCCTAGTGGCCCCAGATCGCCGCCTGGCGCAGTGGTACGCGGGGTAACACAGATGATGGTGGGCCAGCCCTGGGCTATTCCTCAGGTCTGGGGAGCGCTGTCTCAGGAAGCAGGTGCAATAGGGGCGTTACCCACTCTGGGCCAACCTCTCCAGGCTTGGTTCCTGAGAGGGACAGGCTGAGACAGGTGGGGCTGTCTGACAACGTTATTCAGACTATCCAAGCAGCAAGAGCAGAATCCACCACAGCCTGCAGGCCAAAGTGGCGATGGTGTGAAGGAAGGAGTCTAGAGCCTCTGTCATGCACGCTGGGCTCTATTCTTACCTACTTACAGATACTGGTGGACAGGGGGCTGGCTCATTCCACAATTAACGTGTATGCAGCAGCCATTTCGTCCTGCCATGAGGGATTTGGAGGCAGATCAGCCTTCAGTCAGCCGCTTATGGCGCGGTTTTTTGCAGGGGGTCAGGAGGCAGCACCCAGTGCACGCCTCCGCCCCACAGTGGGACCTGCCATTGGTGCTCGAGGCTCTGGTCACAGAACCATTTGAGCCCCTGGAGCTCCCCACCCAGAAAACACTGTCATGGAAGACAGCATTGCTACTTGTACATTACATTACATTGCATTTAGCTGACGCTTTTATCCAAAGCGACTTACAATAAGTACATTCGACCAGGAAGACACAACCTTGAAGAAAACAGAATCATATAAGTACATCAGGTATCATAGAGCCAAACATTTCAAGTGCTACTCAACTGGCTATAGATAAGCCAGTCCTTTATTAGTATATAAGTGCCTTGTTAGTAATTCTATCGCTCGAAGTGGAGTCGAAAGAGATGAGTTTTCAGTCTGCGCCGGAAGATGTGCAGGCTTTCTGCTGTCCTCATGTCAATGGGGAGCTCATTCCACCATTTTGGAGCCAGGATAGCAAACCCACATGTTTTTGCTGATGGGAACTTGGGTCCCCCTCGCAGCGAGGGTGCAGCGAGTCGTTTGGCTGATGCAGAGCGTAGTGCACGCGCTGGGGTGTACAGTTTAACCATGTCCTGGATGTAGGAAGGGCCAGATCCATTCGCAGCATGGTATGCAAGTACCATTGTCTTGAAGTGGATTCTAGCAGTTACCGGGAGCCAGTGAAGGGAGCGGAGGAGCGGAGTGGTGTGGGAAAATGTTGGAAGGTTGAAGACCAGACGAGCCGCTGCATTCTGGATGAGCTGCAGAGGTTGGATGGCACATGCAGATAGACCAGCCAGGAGGGAGTTGCAGTAGTCTAGGCGTGAGGTGACGAGAGCCTGGACCAGAACCTGCGTGGCTTTCTGGGTCAGCTGGGGACGAATCGTCCTGATGTTGTAAAGCGTGTATCTGCAGCAACGAGTTGTAGCAGCTATGTTTGCAGTGAAGGACTTATCTAGGATCACACCCAGAGTCCTTGCAGTCTGAGTCGGGGAAACAACAGAGGTGCCGATGTTGATTGTCAGGTCAAGAGTGGGACAAACTTTTCCCGGAAGGAAAAGCAGTTCAGTCTTGTCAAGGTTGAGCTTGAGGTGATGAGCAGACATCCACTGAGAGATGTCAGCTAGACAAGCAGAGATGCGTGCGACGACCTGGGTCTCTGAGCGGGGAAAGGACAGACTTCGGCCGAAAGAGTGTCCGAGTTGACCGCTCTGTCGGTGCACCCAAGCTGCCTTTTGATCCGGGGTGACCGTAGCAGGGTGACACTCAGACCGAACCCCTCCTTTACTCCTAAAAGCCTAAGGAGTTCGTTCAGGTCAAGGGCTATTCAGTTAGGTGGTTTTAATCTTCCACCCCATATTGCGGCCAGGGAGGCTACATTGCACCTCCTCTGAACAGTGCGCTAGCATGTTATGTAGAGCGCACAGCTGCCATTAGACGCACTGAACAGCTGTTTGTGTGCTTTGGGGATGGTGTGTCTGGAAAAGCTCTCTCCAAGAAGCGCCTAACAGGATGGCTATGCGGGTGCATTATACATGCCTATGGACGGGCGGGGAGAGCCCTCCCCACTGGAGTCTGTGCACATTCTACACGGGCTGTGGCTGTGTCAAAGAGCCTTATTCAGCTGCGTGAGTGTAGAAGATATATGCACGTCGGCGTCTTGGTCTATGCCTGGCTCCTTCATAAAATGTTATCTCCTGGACATGTCTGGCTCCTTCTCGTCGTCTGTGCTTGCCGAGGCAACGCATAACTGGTGAGAGGGGGGGTGGCTGTGGGTCAGCAGGTGTCTGCTGACCCCCCCCCCCCCATGACATAAAGCTCTTGTGTTTTCCCATGCTCCCGATGGACTGGGGAGACATGGTGCGCAATCAGCCCCATACAGGGCTGGAGGCAGGCTGGGAGAGCCTTCCTCACTATTGTCCATGCCCACTCTACACGGAGCGTGTGTGAGTGTGGGGGACGTGGTGCACTTATGTTTTCCCATGCTCCTGAGGGACCTGGGGAACATGGTGCGCGGTAGGCTCCACACGGAGTCTCCGCACAGATCTTTTCCATGCACACTCTACACGAAGTAAGCGTGTGTGAGTGTGCCTTATCCAAATTGCGGCCCCGACTTGTCTACGGTTACAACCGGATGGGAGGAAGTGGGGATGCAATGGATGTTAGCCAAAAGCCGGTCAGGGACGGTGTGGTGGGTCGATGTTGTTGGAAGACAGGGCGTGTATACATCGGGGCTCCGCCCACTGTACCCATAGAGTCCAGTAGAGGGCGGAGCCTGTGTGAAATATAACAGTGTGAAATATAACAGGGGGTTACATATTGTAATAAGCATAGGCGGAGCCCTCTACCTGGGGGCCCTGTCTTTCCCAGTCCACTCGCCGAAGAGTGTATAGGATAGTGGGCGGCGGGTGTAGCCGCCTTTATATACTGTGGGCCTGTGCGCGCATTCAGGTAGGCTCACCCCGATTGGCCGGCTACATTTACGTAAACTCAGTAGGTGAAAGCACGCACAGCATGATAGAGAGTAGTACCCATAGAGTCCAGTAGAGGGCTCCGCCTGTGCTTATATAACTAGGGTTACAATACGTAACCCCCTGTTTCACACTAGAACCGCCAGAAGTCGCTGTATACCTAAAACCGCCAACGGGTCACATTTACCCGCTATTGATTTTCAAGGTACAATATTCTTTTATTTATCATACAGAACAGTGAGTTTTGTATAAAAGTATAAAATATCGCTACCAGTGCTGATTTAAACACTTGGTGTTATACTGCGTTCACACCGGACGCAATGCAATGTTTGGGGGTGGCGCGATTAAATGTAAAGTCAATGCAGGGACGGACGCGAATTTGCTCCAACGGCGAGCATGAAGCGGTGGGCGCGAATTCCGCGGCACGATTGAGGCGATTGAAGGGGGCCGTGACAAACGCTCAAGTTAAATTTGTTCAACTCGAGCCTCATATTCGCGTGACGCGACCTCGCGGTAGCTAATCAGCGGTGAGGATCTCAGCCTGCCGTCACTGTCAAAAAAGTAAATTTCACAGGAGACAGGCAGTGTTCGCCCAAAGTGTGCATTCAATTGCTCAGTCCACAGTAATGTCCTGCCCCCATTGCCCCGCCACATTGGCCCCCTGACTGTCCAATGAGTTTGTTTTGGGCGACGTGGAGAACGAGTCCCTCTGGGCACGACGAGACGAGTCAAACATCAGGGAATGGTTGGAAACAAAACGTCCGGATATTAGACGGGGACACTTTACTCTGGTTCCCACTTCCTTGGGTACAGGGTGAAAGTCTTTGAGGTGGATGGCCAATGTCCTCCATTGTCATAAATATCCAACCTGCTCCCCCATTTGGCTGAATGTTGGTTGAGTTACACGATAGTCGATGTTCAATTTCCACGATTCTCCAATTCTAATTCGATTCCGGTTCTCAACGGTTCTCAATTCCGATTCTTTGAGGGGCAGGGTAAAAAAATTATACATGCTTCGTCCACCAACGAGAAACTTTTACACAGGTTAGTTTACAGTAATATTTACTGCTATGCAACTGTAACCTGAGAACCACTGAAGCTACAACAGTGCAACAGTCCAACTTTTAAAGGACCCCCCCCCCATTTAAAAACAGTTCTTGTTGAGAAAAACAAGCATATCTGCCTTCTCAGGCATACCGGGAAGAAATGTTTGAACATTTTAAAGTAAAATGCTTCAATCTGGTGCACTTTAAGCAGAATTACTAGAGACTAGATCTCGGGGGTACAACTCTAAACACCCATATGAAAAAGATCGGTTTACATTTGAATAATTAAATAAGTATGTGAGCATAACTAATAACCTACCATAGCCAATAACATATACATGTAACGTATTTTATTTTTGTTGTTCATTCATATCTTATTTGACTATTTATGCATATTTTTTTATCTCTCCAGTTTAAAACGATATGTCTGGTTTACTGTCCTATAGTATACATTGGAATTCATTCAAACCTGTTTTATCCCAATCATTATAAAGGAGTGCCTTGGAAATATGTGTTGACATAAATTGTGGTTACGCAATCTCAGGTTACGCTGTAGGAAGTGTAGGTACAACGCTACATTTCCCGCCCCGCCGCAGTCATACAGTAGGCTACGGAGAGTGGCGAGAAACATTTCCTCAGGCATCGAAAAGCGAAACCGAAATGCGCATGTCTAAATGTTGCCGTTGGAATCGAAATGTCGGAACCGGTTCCCAACTCGATACCCAACCCTAAATATTACCCGCTGGTGGATATAGGCATAAATGGCAATTTTTTGGCCGATTTTTTCAATCTAACTTCATATTAACCATTTTTAACAATAGAGGGTGCTACATAACACACTTTCAGGAAAAGTCAATATTTTATTGAAAAAAAGTTACATACAATCAAAAAACAGCTGCGAGTAAAATTGACCCGTTGGCGGTTCTAGTGTTAAAAGGGGAGTGATTTGTAAAATATTCATAAAGAAAAAGATAAATCTGCTTACAGGTATGTTTCATATGGATGTTGAGAGATGTATCCATAGATCTCTTAATGTTGCTCTCATTTAAAAAAAATCTTCCCGGGGGGGCATACCCCCAGACCCCCGTAGAGGATGTGAGGTCCACCCCCACTTAAATGATGTCCACATGGATAGGATACTTAATACATTTATCTTATGTCCATGTCTTTCTGTTTTGGTGGTCATGCCACAACCTTGCACATGCATCTGAATTAAGAGGTTGCTTTTTCTTTGCACAGCATGAAAGAAAGGCAAAATGAATGGGCTGTGATTTTAGTTTTTTTAAGCAGAGGTTGAGTTCAATTATTTGTACGACCCTCGGAGGATGTTGTAAAAATTGAAATGGCCCTTGAGAGGAAAAAGGTTCCCCACCCCTGCTGTAAATAATAATAAAAACCCTTAATGTATAACTTAACATCTCTGTCTCCTATTGATCTGAGTATATTATAAAGAATAGCCAGTTAATTGAAGCATTATATCACCGGCCTTTGTCAGATGGTATATTATGCTGTTTTTTTTCTGCTTCGAATTGTTCTCTTTTTTTTCACCATATGCGTGTTTGCATCCCTGTATTTTAATTACCTCTCAAACTACCTAAACTAGTTATAAATATGTTTATTTTTACTGTCGGGTCACTCATTACTGGATCATCCAGCTGCATGAGACGGATACTGACGGGCTGTCAGGAGAGGGGGAGGAAAAGAGAGACTCTGTGTATTATTCTTATATTATTATAATAATATAAGAAAAGAGTCGTTATCAATTTGTTTTAAAGCTCAATAAATAACAAAGAAGACCTTTGACCAGCACTTTTCTAATTTTGTCCGGAAGACTGAAACTTTAACAGACATGTTGACCGGCGAAAAAAACAGAAGGGCAACCAGGCAACCATGCTTGGGAGGTCTTCTTCGCTGCTTTTGGTGTAGAAGTACAGCGCCACTTACAGGCCCGGCAAATGTACTACAGCGTCTCCAGCGGGTCGAGCAGTCTCGTGTGGACGGACACGTTTATTGAGCCGATTGCGTGTGAACGGAATACATTTTTGATATCGAATTCGGTTCATTTTCGTTTCCGTCTCTGTGTAAATGGGGCCTCAGTCAGAACATAACTGTTTTCATTAACCTTCTGAATGTTTATACACAGGTTAGCTGTCACACACAGATATAGTAGTCTAGATGGAAATAGGGGTCCACGTGCACCCCTCGGAATTTTTTATGCCACCTGATTTTTCTTAATCCTTAAAGTGTCTACTTTCAGAATCTGCCAGGTGCCAAGCTGAAATAATGTCCGAAAGGCTCCATTTTTAACCCTTTATTGCACCTAACCCAAAACCGAAACATTACAATTTGATGTAGCAAGAGGCATAACCTTTGAAGTAAACAACATACAGAGACAAATGAATACATTTTTCCATACAATTCTGACCCTAGGAATTCAATGGGATGGTTATTTTTGACATTTGACAACATTTTGACTGTATTTCTTGACAAAAACAGCAAGAAATGACCAAACGTGTGTATGACCAACTACCTTTTCCTTTTTTTAAAGTGCATAGTGAATATTCGTTCACAATCAGTTTTTTTCTAATACTTTAAGTGTACCTCCACCAGGCTGTCAAATGGGGGTACAAGACCAGTGTGGTGAGGACACCTGACACAGACATCCTGATGATCCTCCTCTACCATGCCAGCAGGATCAACCTCTCCATCTACCTTGACCACGGCTCTGGCAAACATCGCACACTGATAAATGTGACAGAACTGTCGGAATCACTGGGCCCTGACTACTGTAGCACACTGCTGGGATTCTACGTCTTTACTGGGGAGGACTGTACCAGCGCTTTTAAAGGCAAAGGCAAGGTGAATCCCCTGAAGAAGCTGGAGAAGACTCCTAAACTCCACAAAGCTTTCAGGCAGCTTGGTGCAGACTGGATGGTCACTGATGAGCTTCAAGAGGAGATGGAGAGCTTCACATGCATTATGTATGGCCAAGCACGGATGACATCAGTTGACACAGTACGGGTGAAAATGATGAGAAAGATGGTCGGCACTGACAAAGTCCTGGACTCTAAGTCAAAAGTAGACCTGGAACGCCTGCCTCCCCCCAAGGTCTGTCTCATTCCACATGTCCAGCGAGCCAACTACAGAGTCGCCTTCTATAAGAGAGCAGACAAGGCAATAATCGAGAGCCCAAAACCACATGATCCAGGCATGGGCTGGGAGAAGACAGGAGAAGAGGAGGTGTTGGAACCGGTCTGGGCAATTGGACCCATCCTCCCTCCTTCTCTTGTTGAGATACTGGCTCAGAGAGCAGAGTCAGAAGAGCACGCAGCTCTTGACAAGGTGACCGATTACGCCAACAATAACTTGTCTGTGGGTGAAGTGGATGGAGAGTACGAGCATGAGGATGAAGAGCTGGAGATGGAAGAAATTGAATTAGAAGATCTCTTCAGTGACGATGAGGATGATGAGTAGTTTAGGTCAGCAAGTTGGTAGTGACATGAAAAGGTAAATGTATTCATTGTTCAAGTTGTAATTATATTACACTTTACATAATCTTTCATGTTTGATTTTGGTGCAATAAAGAGTTAAAAATAAACCCAACACGATTTTATTTAATCATTTCATTTCATTTAAAGGATTAGAGAAAAACTGATTGTGAACATATATTCACCCTATGTGTGGAAAAAGGTAGTTGGTCATATACACACATTTTTGGTCATTTCTTGCTGTTTTTGTCCAGAAATACAGTCAAAATGTTGTGAAATGTCAACAATAACCATCCCATTGAATTCCTAGGATCAAAATTGTGTGGGAAAATGTATGTGTGGGACTCCCAGCAGCTTCTACTGAAGCCTTCCGAGTAAATCGCCAGAACGCCGACACCTCCTCATCTCCACCGCTCCCATGTTTTATTTTGTGTTGCCATAAGTTAGTCTCTCTGCGTTTCTGCGCTGGGCTAATGCTAATGCTAATAATAATAATGCCAGGATAATAAAATGGCGGCTTCACAAAACTTTTTGGGAGTTTTACGGGGCGTGGTTTGCAACCCGCCCAGCCAATCAACTCTTTTCTCACAAAAGAGCCGCTCGAAAGTCCCTGCTCTCTAGCAGGGACTTTCGAGCGGGTAAAAGGTTCTCATGAACTCATTTTAGTACCGGTCTTTTTGGTGTGAACGAGATAAAAGAGTTCTCATGAACTAAGTTTGCATGAACCTTTGTGGGAAAAGTACCGCAGTGTGAATGCGCCTAATATAATCTTAAAATAAACTTGGAGGATTGAAAAAAAACTGATTTTCAACAAATATTCACTCTATGCGTTTGAAAAATAAAAAAGTAGTTGGTCAGACACACATTTTTTGCATTTTTTTACTGTTTTTGTCCAGAAATACAGTCAAAATGTTGTCAAATGTCAAAAATAACCATACATTGAATTCCTAGGGTCAGAATTGTATGGAAAAATGTATTCATTTGTCTCTGTATGTTGTTTACTTCAAAAGTTATGCCTTTTGCTACATCAAATTTTAATGTTTCGGTTTTGGGTTAGGTGCAATAAAGGGTTAAAAATGGAGCCTTTCGGACATTATTTCAGCTTGGCTCCTGGCAGATTCTGAAATTAGACACTTTAAGGATTAAGAAAAATCAGGTGGCATAAAAAATTCCGAGGGGTGCGCGTGGACCCCTATTTCCATCTAGACGATAGTGTTTATTGTAGACATGGTGACCATCTTAAGTTAAGTTATATCAGAGCCATCATCTTTATTTTTACACTCAGTAAAATTGTGATCTGTAAATCAGTAATGTAATGTGTAATGAACGTAACCCCTACTGTTGAGTGAACAATAATATTAATAATAAAAAAGGTTGATAACTTTCCAAATAAGTAATCGGTAACAAGTAATCTACATTAAACGGGTTAACAAATACAGGAAATACCTGACCTTGAAATAAGTGCCAAACAGCTTTAGAAAGAACTTCACTGATTTCACAAATATAGTGACTGTTTGGAGCAAGCAGTCATATTATATAATGTCCATCGGGTGACATGTACATTTGATTTGATTTCTGAGCAATTTGAGGACTTTGGGGCCATGGAAGTGGAGCTGCCTGGTGAGGAGCGGTGTATAATGATGTGGACAGCAGATGAATGCTGGATTATTGTGTGGGAGCAGCAGGGATGTGCAGCTGACACTGAGTCTGCTGTGCCTCTGGATGACTGTCAATAGAAGCTGTTGGACCAACAGAGGCTCTCTGTGACTGCAGAGCCGCTCGCTGGACATGCGTCGGAGGACAGATGCGTAACAAGTGTTTTAGTGTCGCTTCCGCCGCTCAAACACACACACACACACACACACACACACACACACACACACACACACACACACACACACACACACACACACAGAGGGACAGATTGACTTGTTGTTAATGTGTGTTGTTGTGTGTGTGTGTGTGTGTGTGTGTGTGTGTGTGTGTGTGTGTGTGTGTGTGTGTGTGTGTGTGTGTGTGTGTGTGTGTGTGTGTGTGTGTGTGTGTGTGTGTGTGTGTGTGTAATGAATGTGGCGCACAGCCTGGCACACTGGTGAACAGATGTGAATCCAACAAGCCTGACATTCCCGCCAAACTGATCCCTGGAGCAAGCCTTCCCACCCCTCTCACACACACACAAACACAGCTCTCTCCCGCCAATTTTCATAAACACCCCACCCCCCCCACCTCTCCCAGCAATATACATAGCTTTAACACACACCACACACACACACACACACACACACACACACACACACACACACACACACACACACACACACACACACACACACACACACACACACACACACACACACACACACACACACACACACACACACACACACACAATCCTTGAGCGTGTTACATGTCCAGCCCCACATCACACTCCCCTCCTTTGTGTAATGGGAGGTTATGGACACACAGTGGCCTTGTGTCAGGCACATGGTAGACCAATGTGTGTGTGTGTGTGTGTGTGTGTGTGTGTGTGTGTGTTTGAATCATCAGGCAGGTGCTTCTTTTGTCCAAGAGACAGTTGCTCTCGTCAAGACAATAGTCCCGAGTGGACAGTTGCCCTCTACACAATGTGGTGTCCCATCAGCCTGTGGCCCGCCGCCAGCTGCCCCGTCACGTTTACTCACAGAGACAGAGAGACAGACTCACAGACAGACAGAGAGACAGAAAGACAGACAGACAGACTCACGGACAGACTCACAGACAGACAGACTCACAGACAGACAGACAGATAGATAGACTCACAGACAGAGAGACAGACTCACAGACAGAGAGACAGACTCACAGACAGAGAGACAGACAGACAGACAGACAGACAGACAGACAGACAGACAGACAGACAGACAGACAGACAGACAGATAGATAGACTCACAGACAGAGAGACAGACTCACAGACAGAGAGACAGACTCACAGACAGAGAGACAGACCCACGGACAGACTCGCAGACAGACTCACAGACAGACAGACAGACAGACAGACAGACAGACAGACAGACTCACAGACAACAACTCAAAAATAAATAGAGCTAGGAATCTCCTCTTTCCAACAGTCTATACAACTCAAAATGGAATAAAGGATGGAGAAGCCTCCTCTCAAATGTATCAAAGATTAAACACTGTTTAAGGCAACTGGAGGAACAGGTTCCAGCACTAGCAATATCTGAGACCTGGGTTGTGGTCAAATTGTCAGTTTAGTTGAGGAGCCTTCCTAAAGGAGTGAAATGACCCGGAAGTTCCTCAGTGGCAGCCATGGTAAGAGCTGTTAGAATTCTCTAGATGATAGGAAAGGAGCTTTGAAACTTCCTTTATAACCTCCTTTAGCTTAGGAAACACTGCACGTTCCTTTACGAAAGGAAAGGAGAAAATGCTGTCCCACAATGCCCCCACAAAGAAAAATAAATATGTGACCCGCTCTATCGAAATCAGTCGGAAGTCGTAACGGCTCATTTCAAAAATAAACGTGGATTTGCGTAAACAAATAGTTTTTCGGGGTTCGGGTGTTTTGTTTCCAAATCACACGATAAATACATTTCTGAAGCTTGTAAAGGGAAGATGACAGGCACCTGGACCTCTCACTCGCACTCTGCTCTTCCGCAGCGCAGCTCCCCCTCCCTCTGGCTGAAATTATGAATGTAAGGCGTATATATAATCATTGATAGCACGGCAGGGTCCGTTACAGTTTGTTTTCATCTGATTTAAAATAAAGAAAGTATTGGCTTTCAGAATATTAAACTTGTTTCGGCAAATTCAGATGATAAATACAACTTTGAAGCTTGTAACGGCATAATTACAAGCAGAGAACGGAGTAACTTGACGTCACAGCAGGCATATTGTCCTAATGTCACAATGTAGTGACTGCTTTTTCGTCTTTTGTTTTCTTAGTTATGTTCTCTGTATTTTATATGTTTGTGTTATGTGTAACGTTGCTGCCTTCTTGGCCAGGTCAGCATTGCAAATTTGATTTGATCTCAATGCTTTTATCTGGTTAAATAAAGGTTAAATAAAAAAAATAACAACAGCCAGTGTTTCTCGTGAGTGTTTTCCCCGGGAAACAAACACAATACACACAAACGCAAAAATACACAAACACACACACACTCGCTAGCTTCCCCCAGACGACAAAGCATATTCATTACTCGTTATTCTCTACTAATAGTTCATTAAAGACTGTATAATGGCTATTTTGCACATCCCTTTCAAGATTTCAAGATGTTCTAAGGTTTATTGACATATCATATACACAACTAGGTGTAGTTATGCAATGAATGAAACACTTGGGTCACAGGTTCCTCAACAGTGCATTACAAGACATCTATCAATATGTGTGTACCTCCACCATTAAACTGTCATATTCTGCACATTTCTTATACTATCTACATACATAAGAGTATAATTAATGTGTATAATATCAGTTAAAATATGTGCTTCAACATAGTTAACATTGCAGGAAAGCAATATATTAGACGTTAAGTACTTTGTCAGGCTTAATATTTATCTGTTGATAGATACCCCCAAAGCTTTTTTCTTATTTAAAAGAAGACCTTAATCTAAAGTATTATTTAATGTTTAAATAAAGGTTAATTCGTTTTTCTGTTTTGCACCTCCTCCTATTAATATCTTTGTACATCCTGCACTAAACTGTTTTATTGTAGAGATCACTTACAGTTACACTTACTTACATTTTTTTCATCAAATATAACACATAAAAACAATAATTCAATAACGTGCTTTAACCACTAGGCGGTGCACACAAGGTACACACAGCCATAATAACTTTGTATTATTAGTGTAGGACAGTGCTTCTCAAAGTGTGGTCCGCGTACCACTGGTGGTCCGTGAGCGCCCCCTAGTGGTCCGTGAGTATATTGGTAACATTTCACATTTGAAATAAATAACTACATTTACGTTTTCCGCACTCTCGCGGGAATATCTCCGCAATGGAAGGAGCTTAAGTTTCACTTTCTATTGCATGATAAAGCCCAGGGAAACACCTTCGTCACACATGTTGCCACTTGTTTGTACAATGTTCAGGAGATTTCTAATCTGTTCTAGAAAAACGATGTGTTTTGGGATATTTGTGGAGTTAGGTGGTCCGCGAGTGTTTTTTTATTGGTTAAGTGGTCATTGGTATGAAAAAGTTTGAGAAACACTGGCGTAGGACACTTATGTATGTACAACATCTGAAGATGTGTAGTTTTATTCATGTTTTCACATAATTTTACAGCATATTGCTATACTATTTCAGACTCAGTATTTACATTCTTATATTCAAAGAAAATCAGTAATATCTTTAAAAACTACAAGTCCTTTTATATCAGCTGTGCACCGTTATGCAGGGGCGGTTCTAGGGGGGGCCAGGGGCCCCTAACAATGAAACGTTTTTTTTAAATGTATATTTTCTGGTACTCGGTTTGCCAAAAACCGCAGGATTTTGTTGCTGTAATATGAGATTGTGCAGACACTCTTATGTAAAGTAGAGATGTAACTGTTCATTGCCTTTATTTTTATATAAATATGATGTTAGTGGAAACATTGCACTATAACTTAAGCTGAAGCTAACAGTAATAACTATAAGATGTATCTGAAATAAATAAGTGTACTGAAACAAATACCAATAACTGTATTGCATTGTTTTCTTATGTGCAATTACTTCATACTGTCTAGTTCTCTTTTTCGTCCTGCATTTATTGTGCCCCCCTCAGAAAATAACTGGCCCCCCAGTGGCCCCCCCAGTCAAATTGGTCTAGAACCGCCACTGCCGTTATGGTGTAAATATAACCTAGCTACGAATTAAATCAAATATAAAAGTCAGCCGAATTAGTGTTGATACTGCACGGAGACGTATTGTGTGAAGAGAAATTGAAGATGTTGTTTAATTGTTGATATATTTATAATCCACGTCAAGTATTCAGTTTCGGCGGCATTTCTTCCAGTTTTTCCAAAGGTCTTCTCATCAGGGCTCTATAAATAAAGAACTACGGCAAATCTGTATTATGTAATGCAGCCGAACCGTGTATTACAATGCCGTTATGTGATGACTTTCAAAGAGAAAAGCAAGAACACTCGGAATAAAGTATTATTTTTATCTATATATATTTTATCTATATATTATCGCATTAACACCATATCCCTACATGCATTGCGGCTAAAACATCCAATCAGCGAGCTTAAACCATAGCTGAGGATCTTGGGTAATCAGTTCAGTGGCTGTGTATCGCAATGATGCTCGAAATGTCCCTTATAGGCCTACGTCTGTTTCCGGTTATTTTGATTTTGAAATTCAGTTCCTGACGGACGCCAAAAAAGCCCGAGATTATCGAATTAAACAAATAAATAAAAACAAGGATAATTGTGTGTTATTAGTGAGTAAATAACAGTGTGTTATTTAGAAAAGAATAACAAATTAGAAGGAAAAAAAGATTTAAAAAAATACAGATTTCAGTATTCTGAGGCTCTGAGCCCCATTTCTTTTCCTCACAGAGGTCAAAAAAGGTCCGACATTATACGATTTAAAATAAAAACAATAATCGTGGCTTGATATTGAGTAAGAACATGTTTTTATGAACCACACAGCTTCCGGTCTTCCAAGACCCGAACGGACAAAAGGACGTGCTGCAGGCACGAAACATACTACCAATAGAAATACATTGCTTTTAAAAAAAAAAGAAGGGGAAAATCGATCAATAGATTAAATGTCGTGACGATAACACGAAATGCCGTGAGACTGGGTTGGGTTGTCAGGCTTTTCTGTTCTTGTGTGTTGTCGTTGTGTGCGTGTTTGGATACGGCTATTAGTGCGTGCGTCCTGTGCACACGTTTTATTAAATGTTTCAGTCACCAGGTGATAGTGGGGGGTCGCCAGTCTCTGGCACTGTTATTTTGGGGGTCGTGGGCTGAAAAGTTTGGGAACCCCTGCGATAGAGAACGTTAGCGGATTCAACTGATATCGTCTCCGTGTGGACGGGCCTAGATGTCTTCCAGTAGTCCTCTTTACAGAGAACTGTAGTCTCCCTACAGCAGAAACACATTAATAAGATCTGCTGGCATGTCATAAATATGTCTGATAGCGAAAGTGCAGTCGGATTCTCTTGAAACCCAGTTCTCTTCAGTCATTTTGAATTTTCCTAAGCACTATTCCTTAAACCTGGGATGTTTCACACAGAGGTCAATGAATAGTGGATAGGAAAAGACCATAGCAGCTGATTTTTGGACAATTCGACCACAACCCTGGCTTAGTGAGGAGCAAGCTGACATGATTGAAATTGAGGGATAGAACATGTTTTTTACTAATAGGACTAATTCTGAAGGTGGGGGGCTGCACTTTATATTAATAAAAGTAACAAAAGTAATATGTATTTTGCTAAAGAAAACATTATGGAATGCAACACAGTGGAAATTGAAAGAAAATGTATCATGTATTGACACATTTGAGAAAAAGCTAACTGAACTTTATAACAACACAAACACCAAGCCTTTTGCCTGTGGAGATTTTAACATTGATTTGCTGAACCCAAGTGCAACAAACGGAGAATAATCCCAGCATTTTATTAGAACTTGACTTTCAGCATATTTTAAAATGTTGTATGATAGACTAGCATCTATTTGTTTTACATTGTTTGTTCAGCGTTAACACCAAGCAGAGGTTGGTCGCTGCTCAGTCTGACAGCAGTAGAGTGAGGAGGACGATCCTCAGGAGAACGTGGATATGGCATACAAGTATCCCCCTCACATGCAGAAACACTGCCCAGCCTGGCCGCCCTTTCTTTGTAATGATGCCGTCTGATGTATTAAGCAGAAGATGGATAGACAAGCTTCTTTGTCAATTGCTACTGTGACATTATTAACACCTTTCTGAATAGTTCAGAGATATTCAACTAAAAGTAAGTTAGAAAAGATGCTTGGTTCAAATGAGCACTCTGCACATTGGGAACACTTGAAAATAGACTCTGGGACTCATAAAGACACTATGTGGAGAGCATCCATCCCTTTCTCTTTGATTTGATTTGATTTCTTTGTGCATCCTTTCATTATAATTGTAATATCAGCTCTATGAGACTTTGGATCTTGATTTGGCTTCCATGTCTCTCTCTGGCCTGAGTTGTAAAGGGCTAAATATGTATTGCAT